>APFE031584489.1:2560-20153 GCA_000404065.3 Pinus taeda
TTCAAAACTTCAAAGTATTTCAAATGGACGTGAAATCAACCTTTCTGAATGGAGACTTGGAAGAAGAAGTATACATTGAACAACTAGATGGGTTCATTCTTGGAAATTATCCAAATTTTGTATGCAGATTGAAAAGGGCTCTCTACGGGCTCAAACAAGCTCCAAGGGCTCGGTACTATCATTTGGACAAATACCTTCATCAATAAGGTTTTTCAAAAGGATCAGCAGATAACAATCTTTATATAAAAATTAAAAATGACAAATTGCTAATACTTGTTGTGTATGTAGATGACATTATTTTTGGCAGCAATGAAGAAGACATGAGTCAAAGCTTTGCCTTGGTCATGCAGAAAGAATTTGAAATGTCCTTGCTGGGAGAACTGACATATTTCCTTGGCTTGCAAATCAAACAAAAGGAATGAGGAATCTTTTTATCTCAAACCAAGTATCTCAAACAGATCTTGAAGAAATATGGCATGGAAGATGCAAAACCAGTATGTACACCCATGGTCACAGGATGTAGCCTCAGTGGAAATGATGAATCTGCAGCAGTACATCAACCAACCTACAGATCTATGATTGGAAGTCTACTTTATTTGACAGGTACCCGACCAGACATCATGCATGCAGTAGGAATAGTTGGAAGATTTCAGGAAAATCCAAAGGAGACGAATCTTTAGGCAGTGAAGAGAATTTTCAAATATCTTCAAGGGACACAACATTATGGCTTATGGTATCCTAGAGATACATATCTCACACTTCATGGTTATACAGATGCAGATTGGGCCAGAAGCGTGGATGACAGGAAGAACACAAGTGGTGGTGCATTCTTTATGTGTTCCAGATTAGTATCTTGGTTCAGCGAGAAACAGAGTTTGATTGCCTTATCTATAGCTGAAGCGGAATATGTTGTTACTGCATCTTGCTGCACTCAACTCCTTTGGATGATGCAGACCTTGCAGGATTTTCAAATCACTTGTACACCACCCATCTCTATCTTATGCGATAACACAAGTGCAATCAGCTTTTCAAAGAATCCCGTCATGCATTCAAAAACCAAGAACATACCAATCAAGTATCATTTTCTCCGGGAGCAAGTGCTTGAACAAAAGGTCAAGTTGGAGTATGTTCCTTATAAGGAACAAGTTGCTGATATTCTCACCAAACCATTGTCCAGGGAGACTTTTGAATACCTCAGGCAAAAGCTGGGGGTTGGTGATGCATCATCTTATTGTTGAGACTCTTCTGATTGTTGGTTGTACGCATGATTCATCTGGGGTATATGCGTACATGTGCTGGGTTGCAACACAGGTTTAGGGGGAGCATATAATGCATTGTTGGCATTATGGAGGATGTAGAAAAGGAGAGCATGAGAGCTGGTCTGAATATAGTTGCAATATGTCTCTATCTCTTTCTTGGTCATTAATGGTGTTTGGCGGATTATGGTTCTTCTTTGCAGATCTGGTTCATATTCAGGGGGAGCATGTTCTTAGGGGGAGCATAACCCTTTGCCCTTGATGTCAAAGGGGGAGAATGTCGCTGAAGTTTTGAGGTTGCCATCAAGTCCAAAGGGGGAGATTGTTGGCATTATGTTTCTGGTATGGTTATATGTTACAGATGTTGTACTTAATGGTAACACCCATGGCATGGCTGTCAATATGATGAGAATTAAGAAGTACGTAGGAGAATAGTTCAGACGATGCGTACCCGCAGGTACGCCATGCAGGGACCGCGTCCAGACACGCAGGTTACCCATTCATGAGGTGCGTACCCCCAGTACACACACTTCAAGGCAGTAAAGCGCGCACACGTGGGGTTCCTTCTGTTTAACCCTTGGTATTTAGCCAACGGTATTGTGTTATTATGGTTTTGGCCTGTGGTATTGTTTTATATTATTATTATTATTGAGCCCCATGATCCATGATTTGAGGAAGAGCTTGCCTATATAAAGCAAAGGATATCATTTGGCTTGTGTATGCTTTTGGGTTGAATATCTTATGATCTGAAATATTGGGTTATTGTTTCAAGAGCTTGATCTATATGAAAGTGAAGTGGAAAGCGAATCTGTGAAGGGTGATCTCTCGAGCGCTGCAGCTGCGGAAGTGCGGAGATGCCACAGAGGTGCCACAGAAGGCGCAGTGTGGAGACGCCACAGAGGCGCCACAGAAGGCGCAGTGCGGAGGCGCCATAGAAGGTGCAGTGCGAAGGCGCCACAGAAGGCGCAGTGCGGAGATGCCACAGAGGCGCAGTGTGAAGGTGCCATAGAAGGCACAGTGCGGAGACACCACAGAGGCGCCATAGAAGGCGCAGTGCGGAGACGCCACAAAGGCGCCACAGAAGGCGCAGTGCGGAGATGCCACAGAGGCACCACAGGAGGCGCAGTGTGGAGGCGCCATAGGAGACGCCACAGAAGGCGCTGTGCGGAGACGCCACAAAAGACGCAGTGCGGAGACGCCATAGAGGCGCCATAGAAGGTGCAGTTGTGGAGATGCGTGGTGCCACAGAAGGTGAAGTGCGTAGCGATGCAGGCCAGAGAAAAGGAAATTGCTTATCTCTCTTAAGATCTTTTGTTGACTGATTTTTTTGTTGATCAGGTGTTCTGGGTTTAGGTTACTGTTATTGTGGATCTAGTTATCTGGGTGACTTACTGGTACTTGATGATCATTTGATGTTTATGGATCTAGTTTGAAAATTTATGAAAGGTGGTCCTTGAAAGAAAAGAAGTAGGGGGTTGTAGCTCCCTTCCAGGAGAGATTGGAAAACGAGAGAGAGTTGTAGCTCTCTGCAGATTGCAGCCTGCGTACTGGTAAAGGACTACACCAGTACAAGACGATTGTAAAAGGAGTTTCTAATTTGAAAGAAGATAGAGACATATTGCAGCAAGTGATTTTCACCCACATTGGGTTTCCACCTTATATCTGGTGTTCTTTGATGTGACTGTCTGTTTTTCTTGCCCATTACTTTATGGTACTAATATG
The DNA here is from genome assembly GCA_000404065.3 of Pinus taeda. Classification (NCBI taxonomy): domain Eukaryota; kingdom Viridiplantae; phylum Streptophyta; class Pinopsida; order Pinales; family Pinaceae; genus Pinus; species Pinus taeda. Next base: position 5,539 of record APFE031584489.1, read on the forward strand.
CAAAAATAATCAAAGTGTAAATGAGTAAGATTTGTTAAAAGAACTAGATAATATTGATTCACCCCCCCTCTCAGTATTATTTTCAACACTTCATGTGTGACAAATTCACATGGAAAGAAGAACTTAGCTTTGTTTCTTATTCAACATTTTCATGTCTCTTTGGAGATGTTTTGCACTTCAAGTCCTCCTTATACTCGAGGAACGTAGCAGGTACAAATCCTGGATGCAAATCCTAAGATCTTCCCTCCTCATGTCCTCTTTTATGGCAAAGGGAACACAATACCCATGAGTTGTCACTAAAAGACCATTATTATTTTGCAACATAGCCTAAACATTGATATTTAGGCCTCTCCTTTAACTCAATTTTATTTTTAATGCCTTGATGGTTCAATGCAAGGCCTCCTCCCTTGTAACCTATCTTGGTCAAGAGCTTGGATCCAATGGGCTTACTATATTTCTCAAAGGCTACAAATGAATTTACATCAACACTTTCATTTAAAGAAGAAGCATGTAAATTCATACCGTTTGACTCATCTTTTGATTGACGTACAAAGATGTTTTCAAACTCTCTTTTGATTTTGGATGTGTCTTCTTGGACTCTTTGGCTCCGTTCTTTCAGCTCCTTGAATTTGGTTGTTGCTAGAATATCATCCTCCACATCATGTGGACAAACTAAACAAACCTCTCCATATACCTTCTCTGAGGGACATTCTACACTAGCATATTGAATAAGAGTTGTAGAAAAGCATGGGTATTATGAAGAAGATGGTGGTTTATCACCATTCATGTTAACTTGTTACCTTGGATAATATTCTCCTCTTGGAGGTCAAGAGATTTCACCTTGAAATTTGGTATTCCTCTCTTCATAGAGGACTTTCACCATTTCTTCCATGTCTATGAAAGCCTTTGTAAAAGCCTTCACATCCTCTGACATTCTGGTAGGCCCTCCTCCTTGGGATAATTTTTGCTTGAAGCTTCTACTGTAACTTGAGGTAGGACTGGTGGTAGAGATTGTAACAATCTTGCTATATTTCCAAACCCTTCTCCTCACTTGAGCTTCAAAACACATCCACTTGCAAACAACATTCAATTCCTTCTTGTAAAAGGAAAATTAGTGCTATGATACCAACTTGATCTGAATTTGGTATATTGGTTTGCTATGCTAAGATGGTCATCAAAAATACAAAAATGTGCTCGAGGTTTGTACTCCAAAATAGAAAGTAAAATCATGAGTTTTTATGTGTTTTTCATAAGTTAATTTGGTGAAAAACTTTAAACATGAAATCAAAACATTGAATGGAAGCATGTGGAAATCAATAATACACTAACCATTGTTAAAGGATTTCACCCCTCCTCAACTACATCTCCTTGGATCATCTCTAATGGCATGACCCCTTCTCATTATGCTGAATATCTAGAAAATGAAGAGTACATACAGTGCTAAAATGGAATGATTAGTTTCTCCTTCAAAGAAACAACTTATGCAAGAGTTATCACTCCATACAAATGTTAACTTACAGCCAAACATGTAAAATTTTAGTAGACATAGGCATCTTACACTAACACCCCATACACCAACATCAAAGAGCATCGACAATACTAGAATCCACTTGAAGTACATAAACAAGTCTCTTCTCCAAAAAGGGGAGTAAAAGATACAACGTTGATGTAATGGCTACTGTAGAAAGAACATGGAGGTTGGAAAACCCCTGCAATGCCATCTCCATATTGAAACTCCTCAATAAACTAAATTAACACTCTAGTTGACCATGGCACCCATTGGCTTCAATTTGAAAAAATCCTATATAGAAGTGCACCATTGATCTTGAAAGCCTACTCCAATGAGTTAAGAATGTCTAAAAATGACTACCTAGAAATCTTTTTTCATCCAATATGGCCCAAAATTGGAGAAGTTATGACCTCTCCTAGTTTGTACACTATTTACTCTATAATTTGCACAAAAATCGGCATCATCCTACAAAATCACCCGATTTTCTGCTAACGGAGTGACCAATTCCCCGCATTTCAGGTGGAGTTGTAGGACTATTAATTTTTCGACTGACATCTTAAAACTAAAAACTTAGTCGTATGGGGACCATGCACCCAAGGTCCCCCGACGTTGGATCCCTCCCTTGAGCAGCCACAGTAAATGTTTACAAGCATGTTCACATGTCATGCTTGGTCCAATGATTAGGCAGTAGCGGTGACCTGGGTGGTTGCCACATACAGTTATGATTGAGGGTCTCGGTGTTCAAATGGGGGGGTGGTTAAGTCCGCCTGCTCCCCCCAACCTTTGGGGTGTTAGTCTTTAACATTAACTTGCATTCGTAGTTGTTTAAGAAACATGGTGTGAGCGTATTGGTAAGTCGTTGACCTATGCTATGGGAGGTCATCAAGTTAAGCTCGCCCTCTACCCTGTCTGTCATACAAAATTTTGAATGCCATTAGGAGGACACATAGCGGCCTCTGGCTTAGCCATGTGTCAGCTCCTCATTTGCCCAAACCAAAAAACATGGACCAATAGGCTGATGCCAACTCAAAAGACTATTCTAAGAATATTCCCTTTGCCACCTAGGCAGTATGAATGCCCAGTTAACATCCTTGTCAGCCACCTGTAATTTTTTTTACCTCTTTGAAAATGTGATCAAATGACGTTTCTTGGAGCATACAGTGTCCGTTTTGTGCAAAACAAGTTGCGTTGGACTTAGAATGACGATATCTACATGGTCGTTCAGGTTCCAAACCATTATGACAACATCGAATTGTTGGAAAATTTTGAGCTGTTGAGAATACAGGGAAAGTATTCTAAGTGTACCTAGTTGCGTCTCATATCAGTGTGCAAAATGGTTTGAAGGCATGTTTTCTTCTATTATTGCATTACCAACAATGACAATGATTTATTATATTTTGATAACTCACTCCGATTTTGAGAAACCAAATTCTTTGTTATAAAAGGGTCTTCTTCTTGTTTCATTCATAATACACAAAGTCAAATTTCCATTTAATGCACAATCATAATCTTCTTTGAATTAAGTGTAATGTTTATCAGGGTTTTAAAAGAAATTAAGTTTTTACATGAAAGTTTCTCTCTTTTCTTCTATTATTTTAGCGGTTATTTACTCATTTTATATATAACACTAAATGTTTTACACATTCAACTATACATAATCTACAAATAGTAATCTTGACACCAATTGTCTTATATTTTCGAAAACTACTTTCCTAGAGATGTGGACTACTACTCTACAGGTTTTCAAGAATTTTAATTTATTCTATTATAACCTGACTAATTAATGTTTCTCAAAACATGAAAATGATTTCTATTTAAAAATATCATAATCACAGAGATTAAGCATACCATTCTTTCAACAATTTTTTATAATCGTTCATTTTAAATTTTCAAAAATACCACTTATATGTTAGTTGAAGATAGCCCTCCAATGAAAATCATAGTGAAAAACGTGATGCTCCACCCAACCAATGAGAATCTGTAACGTTTATTAAAACTCTCCCGTGGCCAATTTCACATCTGGATTAGTTTTATCTTGACAAAGACCTCACTGAGTCCAGTATAGGGTTCCTCCTCGCAACATCTGTCCTCTCTCAAACAACATTTTGTTCTGAGAGAATAACTCAACAACTAATTAAAATTGCTTGGGAAATTACCATCCAGGTTCTAAAACCACAAGGTTGTCTCAGGATTTTCCCCTCTCACCCTCTTGGAAAACCCTATCCTTACTTATATAACTCATCTCTAAGTGAGAAGTTTGTGCAACATCTACCCTTTCCCATCTATCGTTATTGGGATTTCCCTCAGTATATGCAACCTAAATTTTTTCTCTTACATCTTTTGTCCATTAAAATTTTACATGGATGACTAAATGCAACTTTTATTAATATAAAATACAAACATTTGTTTACATTCTCATTCATGTGTGGTCCTAGAATGGGCCCATTGTCCATAAAAGTAAATTGACATGAAAGTAAATACAATATATATAATTCACTAGGGAAACATTTCCTCAAATTTTGCACTTAAAAAAAAAAAATCAGCATGAGTTATTTGATCCTTATGAGTGATTGATAGATCTATGCTTAAGACATATCTATGGTCTAGAAAACAACCTTGCCACCCTGCATATAAGGAAGTATTCCCATAAATTCACATAATGACTATGCACAACCCACATCAAGTGGATCAAACTTCACAACATGCAAGTTTCCATGTTCCTCAACCTATTAGCCAAGTGGGGTGGAAAAAACCAGCTTTCCAAAGAACACTGCATTCATGGAATTTTGCATCAAGTTGATATAGACAGATAAAGTAATTAAAAGAAAAAAAAATACTTTTCAGTATGAGATAGATATGTAATTCCTTAACCACTTAATACACACAAAATATCTTTGTTATTGATATTTTCTAAATGCTACATGTGTGTTTAGCTATTTCTATATATGTCTATGTATATTAATTAATTTATTTTTTGTTAATATTTTTGAAAATGTTATATGTCAACTCCATTTTATATGTCATCATGTATATTGGAATATTCTATTTGTGATCCACATTAAATTTTTTTGTTATTTTTTATTCTTAATATATTTTTTTATAAATATACATGTCAACTGAATATAGAATGAGTTTATATTTTAATATCATTTATTAATTAGCGAAAGAATTATATATGTTTCTACTAAATAATTTATTTTTTTTTATTTTTATTTTCTTTTATCTCTATAAATTGATGTAACCTAATTATAATTATATATATATTCTTCTCATTAATTTATTATAGTGGCTTTTCCTGCTAGAACTATATACTTCTCTATAGCTAGCCGGACTACACAACTTGCTTTTATATTTTTTAATTAATTAAATTAAAAAATAATTTACATTATAAAGATTCTTCAATTATCTTAACATAGAAGAAAAATGCAGAAGCACATTAAGAATCTTTGTTGAGAATATGGAAATTTATTTATTTCTTCTTAACCTTAGCTTATGTATAACTAGACAACTATGCTTTACATATTTTTAATTAATTAAATTAAAAAATAATTTACATTATATAGATTCTTCAATTATTTTAACATAGAAGAAAAATGCAGAAACACATAAAGAATCTGTTGAGAATATGAAAAATTATTTATTTACTCTTAATTAATGGAAGATAGAATGATAAATATGTCCATTATAAAACTTATTAGGAAGGTACATGATACTATAGTCAACCATTAAAATAATGTGCTAATCATACTACAGATTCTTCTTTGTGATTCCTTTATTGCGGAATATCAAATTGCTGCTAATAGAATATAAACACCTTTCCTATGGTCTACTTCTATTATAATGTGCTAATTATTCTTTACTCTAGAATCTTCTTACTGATTCCCTTATTGCGTAACATATTTTATTTATCCTAATGAGTTCCGCTTCAGATCTTCATGATGCATGCAGATGTATCTAGTGAATTATCATACATTAATAAATTGATAGGTCATAGCTGATTCACGTTGCAGTCAAGCGGATAGCATGAACATACCAAAAAAACTAGATGTAGACTTTCTGAATCTATAATTTCTAGATACATTTGAATATGAAGGAAAAAAAAGCACCATTTGTAGTTATTAATGAATAAAAAAGAGTGTAAAACGCTACGATAGATTTGAATAACTTTAGAGATACCAAAAATACTGTTCTCTAAATATAAAATATGGGAATTTTTGGTTGATTGAACAATGTAGTTTATATATTTTGATAGACTTATAATAGTTCACAACTATATTAGTAAATGTGATTGAAAAATGCTAATAAGTATTAATAGCATAAATCTAATATATTTTTGTGTAAGTTTGGTATTACTTCTCTTTTCATTTAATTATCTATAAGTAGGTAAAAAAATATATCTATGGCCTCAACCTGCCCGAAGGAAAACAGGTTTGTTGACCGTTGATCAGCATCAAAAGCTGTCCAAATTGTAAATAGTTTGATCCTTACAATCCATGCTAAGTTTGCAACTGTATCTACTATATACTTAATGCTTTGACTTTCACTTGGAAAAGTAAAAAATATGCATTAAGAGCATAAAATTTAATAAAAATTTTGCAATAAATTGAATAAGGGTCATACTAAATGACGATAATATAACTCAGATTAAAATAAATATTACCAAAAAATTAAAGAATTAAATTAAAAAATTAAATAGAATAAGAAAGTTATAAATATTTTTTTTTATTAATTATATGACATAAAAATAATAATAATAGATCTATAAAATAAGTAATTATTTACCTTAACCTGGTTGACCTCCCACTTTGACAACACTTCATTTCATATTTATAATGCCCTTTCTCTTCTTTGTAGATTCAATCCTCATGATGAGTCTTGTTCTAGACTCGAAATGTAGACAACATAAAAATGAATACTGTGGAGTATCCGAACCCAAAGTCTCAAAAACCACACCACATAAATCTACAAACAATTAAATGAAATGTTATCCATCATAATAATAAATATTAACTTTCTACTACTTCGTATGAGTCATTACATGACTCAAGAGGGGCCAGGTGCTTAACACTTGACCCGGGTACCTCTTTCTACAGCAAGGTTTGGATATGCTTTTCGATTCTCCCAAAAAGAAGGCTCTAGTGATATTATTGTACCTGTACAACCTCAATTTCCTTCTAAATGTCCTTTAAACTTGGTTCCTCCTACCTTTCTTTCTCTAGTTCTTCTTTGTCCCTGTATGTTGTCGTTTCCCTTGCCAGCAGATTCTTCAAGACCCAGTACTCTTGGACAGTCTATTTAAACAGTGTTTGGTGGCTCTAATATGTCCCGGGTCAATAAGTAATGACTCCCAGTCTTCCATTAGAAGTTCTTCATTTTCCACTTCGCATATAACTTTGTTTCCGACATTGTTATTACTACTTTTACCTGTGTTGGGGTGCTTGCATGGTAAGCATGTAGTAAGTTCTGCAAACTTTCCTCACGTATTTTTCTTCCATTTTTTCGTTGGTTTTTACTCGCTAAAGCCACGAGACCCTTTATTTTTTTCTCTCCCTGCTTACCTGCTCGCCGACCTCCGTTCCTTCCCTATCTTTCTTCTTATTTCACCATATTTTCCTTCAATAATACCTTTAGTCCCCACCCCTCTCATGTTCTTACATTTTCCTATTGTCAGAGTATCAGGGAATGAATTGTATAGGAGTTAATTAAGCTCGTAATGTTAACATAAGTGCATACATCAAGATCAATCCGAATTTCATTCCTAACATTCTCTGGTTCCTTATAATTCTGCTTTACGGCATTCGTACTACAATTTTTCTTCTCGGTAGTTGGTTGTCGCCAATTCTCAACAACAATAGGGCTATAACTTTTATCCTTAGTTCTAAGCCCCACATGGATACCATCAGCTCGAATCCCCACATTGGTCCCTCTCCACTCTTAGGAGCTGGCCGACAAGGATTTCAGATTCCATTGTTGGCAAAGTCTGCTTTTGGCTCTGATTCCACCATGCGGGAACACCCTGTAGACTTTATATGCACCAACCCTCCCTCTTCTATTTTTGATGTTTGGCCCACCCTTGTAGTCCATCTCGACTCATGTTCATCAAGAATTGATTTCCCCCCGGCCATGTCAAGTCTCCCTGGTCTTGATTCCTGCCATTCCTATTCCCATGAATCTGTTTCCCTCCCCTTAGGGTTTGGTACCCCGCAATAGAGATAATAACCTCATAGGGCATGTCTTACATTTCACATTCCCCCTCTCACCCTCCACTAATTCTGGAAACTACTGGACCTCTGCATGCTGATAGAGGAGTCATAACATCTTCTCAATCCGAGACTGCAAAATTTCCCTATGACAGTTATCAATTTCTTTCCCCCAAGTTTGAGAGACCTTCCAAACCCTCAACCTATCCCTTGCCCCCCTACCCCACCCCCACCTTCCATGAAATGAAGTCAATTCATGTCCATACATTAACATCAGACAATTGAACCCAAATTCATGTATTTTTCCATTTCATTCAGCAATTAAGAAATGAGACATTGACATCTTAAGAAAAGACCAACATTTTCCAATTATGTTAGAAACCACCCTCCTTTTATGCTAGAATTTTCTCAAACTTTGAGAAATTGGTGCCAAATATAGGCTTAGGGAAGTTTGGTTTACATACCAATTTCGTTCCATGTTGATGTAGGTTGAATTTGGATGTCGATGACCACCAATTCTCCCACTCTCCTCTCGACTTCCACTCACAATGCTTGCCTCTCGATCTCCTTTCACACATCACATGCATTCACCCATCTCTCTGACCACTTTTTTCCTTGAATGTTCACCCACCTACCCATTTGCATTCCCACAACATCCTCCACTTGCCCCCTTTTCTCAGCTTCTTCCACCTCCTTCGTGTCGGGTCCTTGAATGGGTCGTCCATTTACTCTCTTCATTATTCCTTCTGCCCTAACAGTATTCTGTGTAGATCGAGGGTCCCTTCACACCCTGATTAGGGGTTTTGTCCCCCTTCCCTATCTTTTTTGAGGATCTCCCTAAGAATGTTCATTCCTTCATTTTGATTTTTCTTATTCCCTGAGATGTCCAAGTTGCTTTCTGGTTTGACACTTCCCGAGTTTGCTACGAAATCAACTGTCAGTTTGACACATCCCCATTTTCCTAGGATCAGAGGACATGTTTTGGGATGAGGTATTATGTCCCTTGTACTAGGATTCCTATTTCCTGGACTAATATAGCCATTCTCTAGCGCTTGCTTATTTTTTCCCATTGGGTTACCTCCTGGAGTTTTCTCACTCTATCAATCAGCAATTTGGAATCCCCTTCCACCACCATCTTCTAATATCTTTCCCATCAATAGATTTCTAATCCTTGTTTGAGTGCATTGAATTTTGGTTCATTTTTTCTCGTTATTCCAAAGTCCATTGAAAACAACCAGATAGTTTGGCTCTGGTGGTCACTAAAGACTCCTCCTAGTACCTCTTCTCCCAGATTTCCTTTGGTAGCTTCGTCAAAGTTTAGTTTTCTGAAATCCTCAGGAGGGAAATCAAGGTATTATAGGGATTACAGGGATGTAGGTTTAAGCTTCGAGGAGTTAGGCATCAACATTTGTGGATTCATATTTAGCATCTCTATTATTCGTCTCTCCTGTGGTGTTATTTCCTAGTATTATGGGTACCATTCCTTAGCCAAAATAGTTTCAAAAATATTCTAAATTATTAGCTTCCACATCTCTGTAGCTGTCTTTTTTTCATCTTTGAATATTCTCTAGTTTCTTTCTTTTGACACTGCCCACAAGAGAAATCGTCAGGATATGTTCTAGGCTCAATTAAGGATGGGGTTCTCGTAGATTTTATTCCTCCAATTTTCCATTGTTGTTTTTGTGCTTGAGTAATCTCTGTCCGAGTGTCCAAAGATAATTTCATGATTCTGCCATAGGGTATTTCTATATATACATGCATTTAGTAGATGTTCCATCGTTTCAATTTTTACTCACATGTACAACAAACCGATGGACCCTGCATCCCTGTTTTCTATATTTTTTCCCATGTTAGGGTGTGGCCAAGGAGGATGACCGATAGGAAGATAGGTACTTTTAGTCATAGTTGATCCTTCCATATTCATTCCCATATGGGTAAATCTTGTCTTTTTTTTTATTTTCTTCTTTCAAGCAGTATCCTTCTTGTATAGTAAACATTCCTTTAATTCCATATCTCTACCTTATAATATCATTTCCCTTTGTTATCGTTATTCTTCTGGAGTCCACCCCTCTGTCATGGGTTTCTCATTGGAGAGAGTTTGGTGTATCTAGCCAGTGTTGTTTCCTCTTCCATTTTCTCCATATTAGTCTTGCTTCTGCTTCCCATAATTTATTCACCGTCTAATTTGTTGGTCGGTTTTTGTTTAAGAATATTTCCACTAGGTCCTCCCTACTGAATAGTTTTTCCCTCTAGTTCCAAGCATCTTGATAGAACCTAGCCTTATCCCCTCCCCTGATCTCCTAGAAGCTGTGGTTTCTTATCATTTCTCTATTTTCTACTGCTAGGATCCATATAACCGGTCCCTTTTTATCTTCTTGGGTTTTTCAGACTTCCTCCGGTCATCCTAGGAATTTCATATTTTCTTCCCCAGATTTCTTTCCATAAGTAATTACCTCCTTATATCCATATCCACCATAGTCTACCCCCCATAGCCTGATTCTGAGTCTACGGTTCTCAAAGGCCCAGACCCTTGCTTTTCTTGGCTTCGTTAGCCAATTCCAGGAAAGAAGAACCTATTTCTTTGTTGTTTGTGGCCCTTGACACAAGAATTTCTTAAATATATTTGTCATATCATTGAAAATAGTTTTGGCCACTACTAGAATTGAGAGATGGTAGATAGGAATTGGTTGTAACACTACCTTTAGAAGGATGACTCTAATATCCATGTTAAGTCCTCAAAATGTCTAGTTTTGAAGGTGACCTTGAATCTTGTCTAGGAGATCCTTCCAATTTTCTAATCTGAGTGGGTTAAGGCTTGATAAAATCCCAAGTTATTTCAATGGTATGGTTCTTATTCGAAATCCCATTACTCTTGCCAGAAAGGATTGAGACTGAGCAACTGTATTAAAGAAAAAGATATCAAATTTATCATTATTGATTTGAGTTCTTGACGCATTCATGAAATCTTTTAGTATGTCTAGGATGGACCTTGATTCACTTAGATTATCTTGACAAAACATTATAATGTCACAACAAACCATTAATGAGTTAAAGGAAGATCATTTCCCCACATGCACAGACCTTTAATGGTCCTGCTTGAACTTTTTCTTTGACATATCTTCCTAGAACTTCAGTTGCTAAAATGAACAGAAAGGGGGATATCAAGTCCCCTTGCCTTAGCCCTCTTATTGCATTGAAAGCCTCAGACGGTGCTCCATTCAGAAGGATAGAGAACATAGGGGTCGATATGAAAGAAGACACCCAATTTACCCATCGAGGGTCAAAGCCAAAGTATTTTAGGATACTTTAGAGGTAGGTCAAGCTTAAACAGTTGTATTATTTCAACAAGTCTAGCTTGATGATCATCCCTTTGGCTTTGATGTTCTTAAGGGAGTGGATTTCCTCTTGAGAAGTAATTATACCATCCGAAATTTTCCGCTCCTTAACAAAACCAACTTTCTCTTGGGAGATTAATGTTGGAAGGATCAACTTGAGGTGATTTACCATTATAGTTTAGAGGACTTTATAAATTACATTGCATAATGATATATGTCTAAACCCCTAGGGCTTTTCAAAGTGATCATATTTTGGAATAAGAACTATAAAAATTGAGTTTAGGGAAGGATGTACCTCTTTTGTTCTTCTGGATTCTTCCACTACTTCCAAGATGTCTTGTCCTAGAATCAGCCATGTTGCTTGAAAATATTCTCCCTTGAAGCCGTCTTCACTAGGCGCTTTTTTGTTTTCCAGTCCTTTGACTACCTCCTCTACTTCTTCCAAGGTAATAGCCCTCATTAGTGCTAAGTTATGGTCCATTCTTACCAAATGGGGGATATGCTTGGTTATCCTATTTATTGCTTCTGACCTGTCAAGTTTCGGTTCTGTGATTATGTTTTGGAAGTGATTCACGAACAAATTTTCCATGTCATCATTTTGCACTAGCTGGTTTCCTCCCTAGTCTAGTAATTATAATATTTGGTTCGACTGTCTATGTTATATCATTTCTTTGTGGAAGAATATGGTGTTCCTTTCTCCCTCCCGGAGCCACTAGACTCTCGATTTTTGTTTCCACAACATCTCTTCTTGCTTCTTCCTCTCCTCAATCCTAGTCAGTAGCTTTCCTTCTTCCTCCACTAGAGATTCCGAGTGGCCATTTGTTATCATCTATTGTTGAGCTTCTTGCATCCTAGTTTGTAGCAGTTCTTGATCTTACTGAATATTTCCAAATTCTTCTTTATTCCATTTCTTTATTTTTACCTTGATTTCTTTCAGGCATAGCTAAAATTTATGCATTTTATTCCTCCCATGTTTTATACTTGATCTCCACCATTCCTTCATTTTTTCTAAGAAGGCAGGGTAGTGAAGCTAGAAAGATTTGAACTGGAATGGTCTTTTGTTCTTCCCTTGTTTCATGTCTTCTTTTAGCCTAATTTTCCAATGGTCATATTCCATACATGGCAAGATTTATGCTTCATAGTATACATCCTTACTTATTAAATTTTTCATTGCAAATAAGTGATCTAACCTTGAAGTTATTTGGTGGGTTCCTCCTTTATGGTTGTTCTAGGTATGAGTTCCATTGATGGTCGAAATATCTACTAGATGTAGTTCTTATTGCATGTCCGTAAAATGCTCCATGTTTTGTTCTTCCTTTCTTGTCCCATATTTTTTTTCTTCGAGTGACATTATTAGACTAAAACCCCTCCTATTAGCCATAATTTTTCTACATGCATTTGACTTAGTTTCTGAATGCTATGGATAAAGATTTCTTTCTCTCTAAGAGTGTGAGGCCCATATACTACTGAAAATATGATCCATTCTTTGGACCCTATGTTAAGAAATTGTCCAATCAAAATTATCGTCATTCCTATCCAATAATCCATGATTACCTTGATAGTATTCTATAATATTGTGATTCCATGTGCACTTAATTTTGCATATAATGATATTACTTCATATTTCGGTTTCATTTTCCATAGTATCTCCTCTATTTTTTCTCCTACTACATTTTTTTCATATAGGAGAACTATTTGAGGCTTTTCCTTTTTCAAATGATCTTGTAAGTACCTATGTTTTCCTTGGCTTTTAATTCCTATGATGTTCCATGAGATCACTATGATTGGTTAAATTTATTAACTTGTTGGAATACTTGTGAGAGCAGTACTACCCTTCTTACCAACATCTCTCCCATTACTTGAATTGACTCATGTAGATTTCTTCTCCCCCTTTTCTTCCCTCCTTTACTTTGGTTGTGCTGTTCCTGGGAAGTTTCTTGTTGCATGTCTAGTTTCTCTGTTATGTCTCCTTGTCTCTATCCTTTGGTAACCATGTATTGTTGGAAGGTTTCTTTATACAATTTCTTTTGATCCCCTGGAATGAATCTTTCATCGAGGTGTCTCCACCCATTCAAGAGTCCTTCTGAACTTCTTCTTCTGTGCTGAACTCATCCCTTGCTGCATCGACTTCCATTGTGGTGAGATATACTGGTTCCTGCTCTACTTTTTCTGTTAGACCAATTTGCGAGTTTCTCTTTGGGGTGGTCGTTGATTTCGCATGAATATTCTCCTTTTCTTTGTCCTAATTCTCCATTATTTCTATCCTGTTTATTGTTTCTTCCTCTTCTTGCAGGACCTCATATCTATTATTATTTTCCTTTTCCTTTTGGTTATGGTTTCTTGGATTTTTCTGCATTGTTTTGGTCTTCTTATTTTGCATTACCTCTTTGAACCCCTTGTTTTCCTCTTGTGGGGAGTTCTTTTGTTGCTCCTTTAAGTTTGGCCGGTCTTCTTAGTTCATCAGGTGTGCTTCGCATAAGTGCCCATACTCATGATACCGATGGTAGTAGAATTGGATGTACTCATAATCAAAGCTCTTTTTCCATATTTCTTCTTGATATGCTAGTTCTACTGATTCAGGCAAGGGTTTCAAAATATTTGTATAAACATAGATTTAGACATAGGAGGTGTATTATCCCCTTCATGTGGATTTTACTATTTTTACAAATATACCTATTGAACTACCTATTCCCTCCAATATTTATGGATCTTAGAAATCCATTGGGAGGCTAAAGAGTTAGACCCAAACAAGGGCTACTCGAAATTTCTCATATGTATTATAACATTCCCACTAATATCTCATAAAAAACCCTACATTGTGGGGAAAATATCGACCATTTTCAAAGACCCTTTCCTTATCCTATAGGTTTGATAATATTACCATGAAAAATCCTCTAGGTCCCAACTTGAGTTCTACATGTACTTTTGGCTTCTATTTCTACTGGATCGACTTTATTAGGTCTTTCTCCATCGGCTAGAATTCGATGAATTTGCATATCATCACATGATCCTTCATATAACTGTGATATTTCTCTAGTTTGTTCAGAGGTATTATGAATCTCGGTTTCTCTGTTGCACATCAAATACACTTCCCTCTACTTATTTCCTACCATCTAGCTCCGAGGACAGGACAATTGTTAGGTTCGACGACTTCAGGGGAGCTTAGGTGATTTTCTTTTTTCCCGCTTGATTCACCGGTTGTTACTTTTTGATAAGAGAGTATGTCTCCCATGCCCTCCCCTGCCCCCCCGTTGAGGCCTGCATGTCTCCTCTATCGATCTGTAATCATTCATTTCTAGGTTGCGCTCTTAGGATTGTGAGGGTTCTACACGCTGTGAAACCCTAAGTGTATTTCATCGCTTGCAGAGCATTGCTTACTTTGTTACCTTTAATATAATAGTAAATATTAATATACATAGAGCATAAATCTAATATTAATCATAATACTAATATTCATATCAATCAATATATAACAATAAAATAATAACAATATTACAAAAATAACTATTATAATAAAAATATTATTATTACTATTATAATAAAAAAACTTACTAATTTATATTAAAAATG
>APFE031584494.1:11597-52769 GCA_000404065.3 Pinus taeda
GGTCCCTTTCTTAAATGTGGATCAACCACTTACAATTATTAATACGAGCTTTATTGACTCTCTAACTAACTATAACTATGACTCGGCCCATTGGGATTATTACATAAATAAAGGGGTTAGGGTTGGAACCTAACAACCAATATGTTTGCAGAAGATTCATCACCATCATGACCATCATTAAGAATCCCTAAAGAGTAGGGGCCTTCTGCACAAAGTGGGGTTTGACGTGTCGCACCTAGAGATGAGGGGGTTCTCATTGAAAAGCAGGAGAAATAACTCAACTAGTGATTTCTTTTCTTTTCCATGGATTCAACCAATGTATCTGAACAAGATGGGTTGCCTACAATGGGAATCTCAGTAGTCGATGGATGGACAAATTAACAACACCAACAATAGTCCAAAAACAATGGACGAATGCAACGGGACACGCATAATGGAGTTTGAGAAATTCCCTTCGCAAAACACTTCTTTTTAGAATGAAAACATTCGCCTCTGTTGACCCCTCGATTAATTCCACTCCACCCGTGCTATTTAAATTCCAACCATGGAAAATGCTTCAAACGAAGCATATTTCGAGAACATTAAATCTTCATCATTCGTTCAAAAGTCCATGAACCCCCATCCACCTAAATTCCACATATATACTCCTATTGGTGAATAAAAAGTTAAAGTAATAAAAATAATAAAATTTAGTTCATTATATTTTGATTTTGTTATTAACTTATGAATAGGATTTGTTACAATACCATGGGCAATACCATGGCTTATCAATACCACATGCCCAAAAACCATAACTTTTTTTTTCACTTATTGGTTCACGGATACCCTATTGAGTGGGTAGCCGCTACATCCAGGGGTTTAAATCTCTGAGTGGACGCCACCCGAAGGGCATCAACACCCCTCGGCCTATTTACTGACCTAACCCCAAGAGATTTCGGAATTCGACCCTGTGACCTCCCATTGGTGAGGCACTTGATTTGACCGATTGAGCTAATTCTTGGGGCGTCCAAAAACCATAACTTATTTCAAAATCAAAATATTTTATAACAATATGAAAAAATTATTAATCATGGATATTCAACTCCACTTTACCGTGGATATTACCACGGCTTATCAATATCACATGTCCAAAAAACATAACTTATTTCACAATTAAAATATTTTATAACTATATGACAAGATTTTTAACCATGGGTATTCACCCCTAGTTTACCATGGATATTATTATCTTGTCAACATGATACCATGACTTATCAATACCACATGCCCAAAAAAACATAACTTATTTCACAATCAAAATATTTTATAATAATATGACAAGATTTTTAACCATGGATATTCACCTCCACTTTTCCATTGATGTTATGAACTTGTGAATAAACTTTGTTACAATACCATGGCTTATCAATACAACATGCCCAAAAATCATAACTTATTTCACAACCAAAATATTTTATAACAATATGATGAGATTCTTAACCATTAATATTCACCCCCACTTTACCATGGATATTATTAACTTGTAAATATGTTTTTTTACAATATCATGGCTTTTCAATACCACACGCCCAAAAACCATAACTTATTTCATAGTCAAAATATTTTATAAATATTTTATTTTTATTTTAACATTTAATTAAATCTAAAAGGAAGAAGGTTATAATTACTTTTGAGTTCTATCTAAACCCTCTATCCTCTACTAAAAAAATTCATAGAAATTAAATCAAGGTTCATTTAAAATTAAAAATGAGAATACTTTTATATATAGAGATGTGAAATTTATATAATATGAATAATATTATTAAGATCCAACATAGATCCGTATTAACTAAGGATCCAAGTGATGAGAGAAAGCAAAGTGACTAACAACAATGCAGGAAAGATAATGCATGACTCTTTTATGTTTTCCATTATTGTATTTTATTTGACATGATTGATCTAGGATATAAGTTTAATATTTTACAACAATTGAGTATATTTTATTTAGATACTTTCTTAAACACAATACAATGGAATCAAATTTATGAGGGGGGAGAGAGATGGAGGGAGATAGTGATAAAGTTGGAGGATGGATAGAAGAGAGAAAGAGAGAGAGTGAGGGATAGGGGGAGAGAGAGAGGGTGGTGGGAGAGAGAGGGAGAGAGAAGAAAAGAGAGAGGAGGGGAGAGAGAGAGGGAGTGACAAGGGAGAGATGGAGAGAGAGGGAGTGAAAAGAGAGAGAGAGAGAGAGAGACAAGGACATAGTTGGAAGGAAGAATGGGAGAGGAGTGATGGGGGGAGAGACAAAGGGAGGTGCGAGAGAAAGGGGGAGAGAGGAAAGAAGAGAGAGAGGACTTAAGAGAGAGGAGAGAGAGAGGGAGGGAAGAAAAAAGACATAGAGGGAGAAAGGTGGAGAGAGAGGGGGGTTGACAAAGGAGAGGTGAAGAGAGAGTTAGGAGAGAGGAGAGTGGGAAGGAAGGGAGAGAAAAGGAGAGAGAGAGAGAGAGAGAGAGAGAGGGGGAGATAAGGGGAACAGAGAAAGAGAGAGAAGGGGAAGAGAGAGATAGGGAGAGGAAGAGGGAGGGAGAGAGAGATAAATAGATATGGAAAGAGAGTGTGTATTTTTATGGGTGATATAGAGAGAAAGAATAAGAAAGAGACACATAGATACAAATATAGATAATATATAGTATTATATAACTAGTCTAGATCCATCTTAACCCCAAATCTATTAAGCACTGAGAGGGATCAAATCTTTCGAAGTGAAAACCTTTCCTCAATTTTTGCACTCAAAAAAGAGGTTTTCACCTCAAAATATTTGATCCCTCTCGGTGCTTGATAGATTTAGGGTTAAGATGGATCTAGGTTGGTTATTAACCATTTGAAACTAGGATAAATTGAGTAAATATTTAGTTTAAATTGAGGAAACATTCACTTTGAATTAATTAAAGGATATTACTTTATGTTAAAGGGTTTGAAATATGAATAAATTTATTAAATATGTACATTTATGAGTTTTAATAAAAAATTTATTAAAATATTGGACAATTAACTAGTGAAAGTAATTCAATTTTTTAGATATTTTTAAAATAAATAAAAACTATATAAAAATAATAAATTGGTATATAAAGAGATTTGATTTTTAAAAATATTATAGATTTAAAGTTAAAACAAATTTAGTAAAATCTAAGCCTATGGGGGTAGTATGGGGGCAGTTCATTGACGATCTCTAACAATCACCATGTTATGAAGTATTATATAGAACAATGAAATGCAAGGTTCAAATTGCTCATGGGTCAAACCAACAAAAAAATAGTTAAATAAAATATAATGCTATAAATAAAATAGTTGATAAAAATTCATCAAAACAATTTTTTATAAGAGAAGAATTTTAGATGTGATGAGGGATTATATTTGAATTTGAATTGTTAACTTCATTTTACCCTTTCAATATTAACAAGTTAAAATAAATTATTATTTTCATATGAAAATACAAAATAAGTTCCATACCAACCTTACTCATTCACGACTCTTAATGTATCAAGTTGTGTAGACCTCAAAATAATATAAGAATGTTTTTTGTGTGTGTGTAATATATGTCTCATGATTTCTATTAATAGTAAAAAAAGAACATAATTACATTTGATGTTCCTTAAGGACCATGATGACCTGGTCTCAGGACCAGTAGTTTTTTTACCAAAAACAACCAAAACCATATATCTTAACATCATAACATAGTGGTTGACTTTCAAACTCAAAAAAGTCGAAGGTTACTACTAGTCAACACTTAACACACTGAAAATAAGAGTTGGACAAAGACACCAATGACGAAACATATACATAAACTGTAGCTGACTATGACGCCATATAAATGAGAGACCATACATTAAAAAAAAAACAGAAACAATTATAGATTTAGTCATCTAGTATAATCACTAGGAGATCTAGAGAAGTAGGTGCAGTAGCCATGTTGAGTGGAGTAGCATTAATGAATGCATTCCCATTATGAGGTGCCTTCAAATAAATATCATCATTTTATTTAGGTGAACCACTATTTCATCCATATCATAGTGAATGTCCCATAGGAACCTCTTTATGTCGTCCTGACTAACAAACAACATGTAGTTGTCCACCTTTTTATCTCACAACACCATGTGGAGGAGGTTCGCCATCTACTTGTGAGTTAAAATTGAGTGGAGAAAGTATAGTCATCTCTTCCTCCATTTACCTAGGTCAGGAACCCAATTGGTTTTGACCCTACATACAAATTTCGAATCTAAGTGGTACAAGTGTTCCCCAAATTCCTTTGCCTCAATAGTGCAGATTTCCTTTCAATTTTTGAATGGCACATAATCGAAAAAATTTGTTGCCGCTTCCCAACCAAAAAGGTGACGCTGCCTGGAGGAGGATGCCTCTGGTGTGTCGCCTCTTTGACTAAGAAGACAATGGCATGGTGCTATATGATAACAAGTCCTGCAAGAAATCATAAGAAGGAGAGATTTGGACAACCTACTAACTTGATGAGACTTCACTATAGACCCAACACATACTACTATTACCTCAAGGACCAAGTAACAAGTGATATGGGTGTCAAAGTGAGCAAGTGATAATTTGAGATTGATATCGTCAATATACCCACATCGAATTGTACCCAAAACAAAATAGAAGTTGCACTCGCTATCAACCAAACAAATAGAGAGGGTAAACTTGTGTAACTATCAGACTATCACTTGGGGTGTGTAATTTGAGTGACAATTAGAACCAAATCAAAAAGGAACCCCTATACACTCTGGAAACCAAGATGAGGAAATTAAAGGAGATTCTAGATGGATTGGTAGCTTGAAGATCTGAGGAGGGAAAAACAACAACCAACTCAAAGGACGAACCAGCTGAGGATTTATGCAAGAAGCATACAAAAAATATTGGTGACCAAATCTTAAACCCTGACTACTCCGTGAAAAATAACTTGCCACAATGCTATAATGGAGAAACAAATGGCTGCGGATCCATACACGATTAACCTTTCCTATAGCTTCAATGGATATGAAAAACTAACTAAAGCATAAGTGTGTAACTACCTTAGTCCTGTTGGATGCAATTTCTTGGGGGGAAATCCAATAGAGGTTCATTAATGAACGTAAACAAGTAAGAAAATGGACCAAGACAGAACTGACCAGAGAAAACCTAGAACTATAAAGAAACATAATTCACCACCTTGAGTCGACAATGTAAGTTCACCACCCTGGGATTTCGGACAAAATAAAATTCAAATCGACTAACCAACATCTGATTATATGCTGTGTGAATTCATGGTAAGAGGAGGTTCTCTAAAAACACTAGGTGCATTCCTGATTCTTGGGATCCTCCATCCCAATACTCTATATGATGGAGTCATTAATACTTCAAGATCAACAGTAAAATGGTATCCAAGCCACATCCAACCACCCAAACTCTTGCGGAAGCTCCATATTTGCAACAGTGAAGAAGATGGAATGTTGAGATAATTGAATAAACCTAGATGAATCGCCCTCCTTTGGTGTGAATTTAATGTCATTAGGCTCACATTCTACGACCAAAATGTGTGAATCTACTCCACGCCATGCATTATTATTAATAGGCCAAGTGTAGGTTGCGGCTCGCCCTCCAAAGGCCACCTCCGACTTGACCAAATGAACTCTTTGCATGGAAATCATTGTTGGAGGGTAGGGACATCTATTGAAATCCATCAATTTGGTTAATTTCGACAAGGGGTTTCTGAGATAACACCCCCTTCGGGGGACGACTGGTGGCCTCTATTCCTATACTGATCCAACCACCGATGTGGGTCTTGTAGAGAATTGTGATGCTGCTAATTTAGCCATTCCTTATCCACTACTAGATCCTTTTCATAGCTACCCCATTTATTTAGACAATCTATGGCATTGTTTTTTTTTGTAAGCTGAGTATTTCCATTACTATAGACAAATATATACAGCGGTTACATCAAAATCTCATCCCGCCCCGAAGGGAAACCGGGACTCTAGATCACCCCAAAAAATGGCAAATTCAAACAAAATTTAAAGTTTATCACTGTATCACACCAGTTTTCCAGATCGACTTTTATATCTACTATCATACTAAAGTCTACTAGTTCAAAGCTATTTATCATGACAAACATGAAATGTATGCCGAACGAGAACAGAAAACCAAAATATCCATAAACCAAGAAACATGCCTTAAGCTCTACTTGTCTGGAGCACCTTGCTGGCCTTTCTCCTGTTTAAGCAAAACTCCACTTGCCACGAGCTGGTTCTGCAGATCCTCCAGTCTTTTTTCCGGAAGGAGCATGGTGATAACAATGTCCTTCAGCTCCTTTTTCACATTGGGAAGGCCCTGAGCCATTTCTGCCATCTCCATGGCAACCTGCTCTAAGGCTTTGGCCATAAGACGCTTCATGGCCCAATATAAATGGAGGGATTGTTTATACAAGGTCATTCTACCCCTGGTATGGCCAGGATCAGGCATAATGGCAGCCCATTCTTCCATTTCCTCTTCTGACTGTGCCTGAATGGCATCCTCCTCCTAGTGCTCCATAATTTTCCTCACTTTGGGATTCGACTTTACCCTATATTCCCTCTCCGCCATTTAGATTCTGTCACTGATCATTTGCCTGGTCCGCCTAGAGTCCTCGTCCGCCGCTGGCTTGTCCTTCGGAACCTGGACAGGGCTGCACTGTCGGCCCCTCCGACTTCTCCCCTCCACCACGTCCCTTCGCTTATGTCCTCCTCGGCCCCTTCGGCCTCGACCCATTCTCCCTCTGCCCTGCATGTCTCCTCTGCTTCTGCCACCAGCACAGCCCCTCTATACCTCATTATCTTCGCTGTCCTCGCCCGGCAAGCGTTTCCACCGGTTCCTCCAGGCTTCCTCCTCCTGGATGTCTTGCTGTTCTTCGTTATCCTCTTTGGAGATTTCCACAAACTGAACATGCATTTTCCCTTCTGTGTCGACCTTCCGTTTACCCTTCAGATCCTCCAGACTTTTATGCTGAACCTCCTGCCTCCCGCTTCGCAGCCACCTCCTCCCGCTTGCGCTGCCTTCTCCTTCCATTACCGTGTCTCCTCTGCACCTCTCACCTCGCAACTCTCTAACAACAACTACCCTATTCCACTAGTGCACCAGGAGGCTATCAGTCGGGAAGGAATTGAGCACTCCTCGACCAGACCCAAACCCACAGCACACCAGGTCCCTGCAAACTAAAAAATGGCAAACTTCTCGGACTGTTATCCCTCCCCTGCTCTCGTTTTTAGAAATGCGCGTCCTTGTTGAATTATGATCGTGGTTATACCTGGATCCTTTCTCCCGGTTCATTCCATAATGTTTCGGGCTGCTCACCGTTTTTCCGTCCCATCCAACACTCGAGCCACCTGCATTACTGATCCCCTGCGTGAACTGATTTCCCTGCCAGCCGCTCCACCTGCCTGCATTAAACCTCCCTTGTTCGAACATCATAACTCCTCCGAACATGCGCCGTCGGGACGTCACTTTACCCCCTGCCAGGTCATTCAGCCCGATCAGGCGATCAGTTTTCTTCGGAGTGACTCTTTGTTGCCTCTTCATTGTCACGGATTAAAATAGTTTTGAGTCCTGCCCAGTTTTGGTCCCTTTCCAGGGAAGTCCAGCTCGTGTCCAATTTGCTGCCAGCTTCCTTACTTCCCCAATTTGCAAGGAAGTCAGCTGCCTTATTTCCATCACGACGGACGTGATTAATGGTTTTATATTCAATCCTGTTTAGCGTTTCCTCTATGTCCTGTATGATTGCTGCCGTCCTCCAACTTTTGGCGACCTTATCCCATCCCTGTCCATCCTTGAGTTTTCGCAGCATCTCAATCGTAATCTGTGAATCCCCCTCTATTTCCAGGTACCGATATCTATTTCGAGCGGCTATCCTTAGGCCTTCATGTACTGCCCATAGTTCCGCTTCATTGTTCGTCATTTCACCGACCCACTCAGCGAAGACCCACCTAGTGTTTCCTTCTCCATCTCTGAATATGCCGCCAAGGCCTGCCGGGCCTGGGTTACCCTTCGAGGCTCCATCGAAGTTTAATTTGATGGACTGGGCTTCTGTATACCGGAACCAATTTGGGCTGTGGACCCGCGGGTTGTTTTGACGCTCTTTCCTAGGGTAAATCAAGTGGAAATCAAGATTTAGCGTTGAGGCTATTCTCCCTTCCCCTGGGTCCATCTTCCAATCTTCCTCGTCCCATTTTTCTGACAGCACTGTTTCTCTGATGGCTTTACTTATCTCTTCCCAAACCTGTTTTGGCCTGCTTTGTTGTCCCTTAAATATTCTTTTGTTGCGTTCCTTCCAGATGTACCAGATTGTAAAACCCACGGCCAAGCTCCAGATTCTTCTGATGACTTTGCTCTGGAATTTCCCTGTTCCCCATTTACTTATGGTCAGGCTAATGCTAGTCTGATCCCTCTTTGTTTGACCAAATAACCCTCTTATCTTTTCCCAAATATGTTCTGCGAAGGGGCATCTATTGAGGAGATGCTCTTGGTTCTCTGCTTCTCCGTTACATAAGCTGCATCTTGATGGACCCTGAAAACCCCTCTTTATGATTTTATCCCATGTTAATATCTTTCCTTTTCTAACCTGCCAGGAAAATATGGTGACTTTTGGCCACCATTTGACGTCCTAGAGCTTCTTCCAATCTTGTTCTTCGGCTTCCTGATTTTGTCTTGTACTTAGGAAGTAAGCTTCCTTTACTGTGAATGATCCTTTCGTTGTTGTGCCCCATCTTAGGATGTCCTCGCCGATCCTATGTCTGATCTTCTTGAGATCCATCTCACGCATGTAGCCTTCCTCTATGTCTCTGGTTATGTCCTCAGTCCATTCACCTGGTTTTTTCCATCTCCTCCATATTTCTCTGCCCTCTTCCTCCATCCAATAGTCCTTTACCTTGAACATTCCTAGTCTTAGTGCGCTCTGTTGAAGGTTTTGTAGGGTTTGCAATTCAATCATCTTTCTTTTTTGCTGCCATCCATCTTCCCAGAAGGCAGCTTTTTCTCCCCCCCTGATCTCCCAGAAGGCATACTGCTTTATTAATTCTCTATTCTGGCTAGCCAGGTTCCAAATGGAAGAACCATGGGGGATGTTTTGTATTTTCAGTTTTTCCTCTATTTGTTCCGGCATATTGTATTTGTAATTCCATATCTTCTTCCATACATCAGACCCTCCTTGCAACCATCTCCACCATAACTTAGCCCCTAGAACCTTATTTAGAATTTCAGGGTCTCTCAACCCCAAGCCTCCTTCATCCTTCCTTTTGATCAGATGAGTCCACGATACGAGGGCCCATTTTCTCTGTTGAGTTGGTCCACCCCATATAAACTTTCCAAAAATCTCTCTCATTTTTGCACAAACTCCTTTCGAGGCTGCTCTGATCGAAAGAGAATAAACAGGAATTGCTTGGAGAACCGCCTTTAGAAGAACTAAACGGCTGGCAATGTTCAGGGACCGGAATGCCCAGTTTGAAAGCCTTTTTTTAATTTTGTCGATAACTTCCTGCCAGTTCCTCATGCAAGTTGGGTGGATATCCAGTTGGTTACCGAGGTACTTAGTGGGGAGGTTTCCTTGTTTAAATCCCAGGGTTCTAGTTAGGTGGGCCTTTATTGCCTCCGGAGTATTGAAGATGAAGGTACACGATTTCTCCTTATTAATCTCCATGCCAGACGCTTCTGAGAAGGTCTCCAAAAATTCCTTAATTATTCTGACTTCCATGAGGCTGACTTCTCCAAAGAGCATAATATCGTCAACAAATTGTTGATGAGTGATGGTTAAGTTATTTCCCCATAGCTTTAAACCTCTGAGCCTATTTCTCCTAGTTTCTCTTTTGATGATTCGGCCAAGGCCATCTGCTACTACGATAAAGAGAAAGGGTGATAAGGGATCGCCTTGCCTGATCCCCCTATATGCATTAAAAGGTTTCGTCGGATTTCCATTGACCAGGATTGAGAAAAAGGGGGTGGAAATCATGCTGAAAATCCATTCGATCCAGCGTTTTGAAAAACCATATGCTTCTAGGACTGCACATAGATATTTCCAATTCAACCGGTCATAAGCCTTTGAGAGGTCCAATTTGATCATCATTCCTTTCCTCTTCTGTTGATTGAGAGAGTGTATCATTTCTTGAGCCACCACTAAACCATCAAGAATTTGCCTTCCTTCCACGAAGCCCGTTTGTTCAGGGGAGATAATGCTTGGAAGGAGAGGTTTCAATCTTTTTGCAATCAATGTTGCAATTATTTTATAAATCACATTACATAGAGCAATGGGGCGGAAACCTTGAGCTTCCTCAGAGTTATTTGATTTAGGAATTAAAGTTAGGAAGGTAGCATTCATACCTGACCACATTCTGTTCTGAACCCTTGATTCTTCAACCACCTCCATAATATCTTGACCTAGAAATTGCCATCCTGCTTGATAGAATTCAGCCGTGAATCCATCCGGTCCCGGTGCTTTTCCTTTTTTCATATTCATAACAACCTCCTCGACTTCAGCTAGAGTTACTGCGCGCATGAGTCCTCAGTTCTGCTCTGCTGTGATCAATTTTGGAATTTCCTTACAGATTTGATTTATTGCTGCCCCTCTGTCACCCTGGGGTTCAGAGAGGATCTCCTTATGATAGTCACTTAGAACTTGCTCTATTCCTTCCTGTTCTATGATTTTCTCTCCGGCTCCATTCTTGATTAAGAAGATCCGATTTCTTTGCCTGTGCTAGATCATTGCTTGATGGAAGAATCTAGTGTTCCTCTCTCCTTCCCGAAGCCAGTTTACTCTAGACTTCTGCTTCCATAAGATCTCCTCCTGCTTTCTCCTCTCCTCGAGCTGGCTTATTAGTCTGCTCTCCTCCTGACATCTTTCCTCATTTCTTCCTTCCAGGATATTCTGCTGCTGCACTTCCTCCATAGCCCTTTCTAGTTTTAGCTTTTCCTCAAAAATATTCCCAAAATCCTCCTTATTCCATTTTCTAATTTTCTGCTTCAGCTCTTTGAGCCTTAATTGGAAAGTATGCATTTTGCACTGACCTCTGACTTGACTTCGATTCCACCATTCTTCTAATTTATTCAGGAAATCCGGATTTCTGAGCCAGAAGGATTCAAAGCAGAAAGGTTTCTTAATATTGGTTTTCTTTATGTCAATTTCCAGACATATCGGCCAGTGATCGGAGCCCAGACCTGGGAGGATTCTGGCCTCTATGAAGACATCTTTATTTAGGACCTGTTCTGATAGAAGGAATCTATCCAGCTTTGACGCAATCTGATTTCTGTCGCCCCGTCGATTATTCCATGTAAACACCCCATTTGTGGTTGGGGTGTCTACTAGTCTTAGGTTGGTTATGAGATCGTTGAACTCATCCATACTTGGATCCTGCCTCCGAACACCTCTGCGCTTCTCGCCTAGACCCCTGATTAGGTTGAAATCGCCGCCTATTATCCATACATCCTCTGAGATTAGTTTGCTTACTGCCTGGATATTCTTTAAGAAATTTCCCCGATCCCTGGGGAGATGAGGTCCATATACTCTAGATATGAGTATTCTCTCTTTCGTACCCACTATTCTGCATACTCCAGAAAGGATCCTGGGTAAGCTGATCCAATTTTCAAAAGTGACCTCCTCTGGGTTCCAAAGTATCGCCAGGCCACCTGCTGACCCCTCCACGTCCTGGGCCATAACTTCAAATTTTGATTTTGATTTATCCAAAACTGCCTGTATCTGCTGTTGTTTCATTTTAGTTTCTTGAATTATAATTATACTCGGCTTATCTTTCTTCAACCTCTCCTTCAGGTACCTCTGCTTTCCTTTACTGTTGAGACCCCTAATATTCTAGCTTGTGATGATCATTTATAACTTTTTGGGGGGAGGGTGGAATACCTCTGACAGAGGTATTACCTTTCCAGAGTTTACCAGAGTTTCCCCAACTGTTTGGATGGTCTCAGACATGGGTTTCCTCCCTCTTTTTCTTCTTCCTTTGCCATGTCCGTCCACTCCTACTGGCTGAGATCCTGACACTTCTGAGGGTTCCAGTCCTGTCTCCACCATTCCCCATTTCTTTTCCTTAAACTTTTGATAGGCTTCCTTAAACTGTTGTTTTTGGATTTCTGGTATGAATCTCTCATCTAAATGGCGCCATTCTTGCAGGAGCTTTTCCATTATCCGTTCTTCTTCTGTTCCGATCTCTTTCTGTTTGCCTGACTCTTTTCTGGGGGGCTCATCTGATTTCTCCTGGGTCTCTCCCATTTCTACTTCGTTTTCTTTTGTTTGGCTGTTATGCTTGCCTAGATCTTCCGTTGTAGTATCCATCGGGACAGTCTCCCCCACTGGATCTTCCTGTGTACCTTCCTCAGTTTCCTCTTCCTCGTCTTGTAAGGCTTGGTACTGATTTAGATTTTCCACAGAGATGTTTTTCCCTTTTGTTTGTTCTTTTTGTTTCTCATTTCTAGTCTTTTGTCTCCTGTTGACTTCCGTAAACCCTCTCTCTTCTGTTTCTATTTCCTTTGCTTTCATTTGTTCTTCTGTGGATCTTCTCTTGAGCTCGCCTTCTCTATTTTGAGGGCATTCCCTAAACAGGTGACCATACTCGTGGCACTTCCGGCACCTAAAAGGAATGTGCTCGTAATCTACCGGTTGCTGCCAGAGTTCTTCATGATATTCGACTTCCATGAATTCAAGCAAGGGTTCTGCTATATTCATATATACGTATATCCTTGCGTACGATGTAAATTTGCCCCGTTTGGTTGATTCAGCGACTTTAACAAAGTCCCCTATGGAGTTACCAATTCCTTCTAGAATGTCAGGTTTCTAGAACTCTGAAGGTAATCCAAACAGTGTAACCTAAACAGGAGCAGCAAGTAGTTTTTCGGCGTCGAGATTGCACCTTTCCTCCCAATGTCGCATGAATAAGCCTGCATTATTCATGAAGTACGGTCCCTCTTCGAAGATTCTTTCCTTGTCCTCTAAGTTCATGAAAATAACAGTAAAAAAGCCCTTGGCTACCAGTTTCAGATCTATATGACCCTTGGGTTTCCATCTCAGGTGGATCCACTTACCTAGATCCCTCTCTGTCGGCCAATAACCTATAAATTTACAGATTAAAGCATGGTCCTTCATGTAACTTCGATAATCTTCTAGTGAGTTGTTTGGGATCACATACCTGGGTCGTTTCTGGGCTCTTGGAAGACATCTTCCTATTTTTTCTTGCCATTGACTACCTAAAACTGGAATATCTTTAACGCTGTCCTTCTGTGGGTTTGCTCTGTTCTCCCCGCTGGATTCCCCTGCCACTACATTTTTAAAGGAGGGGATCTCTCCCCTCCCCAAGGAACCTTCCATGTGGACCGTCAGGAGCTACTCGGACTAACTGAGCTCCACTGTCTTGTTTCCTCTGCGTCAAAACCGACCCAATCTGTATGAGGTTCCTGCGCTTACCCTGACCGTCGGTACAGATGGAACGATTCTTCTGAGACACCAGCACCCGAAACCCTAGCGATTTCTGGCAGAGCGATCTTCCATCCACCATTTCCCCGACAATCTATGGCATTGTTACCCTCTCGTCTGGTGTGAAAAAAAAATCACATAATCAAAATATAACAGTAGATATCTTATATTATTTTCAGCTTCCTAAAGGTGCCAACTGCTAATAATTTTATCAGGAGAATGACCTAAGAGGATTTCTTTGCACCATATTGATTGATATTTGAGAATCCCCATGAACCTGTAACAAACATATCTGTCTTCTTACAACAATTTGAAGGCCTTTCTCTAATGCCTAGAATTCTTCCAGATTGTTTGTTGTTTCCCCACAAGCAAAAGCATAAAATTGAACGGGCATCGTATTATCATTGCGCAGAATTCCACCAAAACCAACTTCTCCCAGGTTACCTGTTGAAGCGACATCAAAACTCAATACAAAAAAATATTTTGGCGGGAAAGTAAAGGAGATTCTTACACTCGGTCCTATTCTATAAATAATATGTGAAGAAAAACCCTTGGAAACTTCCAATTGAAGTTTTTTAAAACATACATTGTCTCTGCTTCCATACTATTCTCCCAACTTAGGCGGGTGTATTAGAAGGTTTCTCTTACATTGGTAAGAATTATTTCCTGCAACACATGAGAGGGTCTACATCTACCTTCGAATAACCTTTAATTTCTCTCCTTCCATAGGTTCCATATAGGGAATCCTAAAATGAGTTACCATGCCATCAATATCCATGGGTTCTTATACTTTATTTGAAACCATTCAAACATCCAACTTCTGATATCCATTGTAATTGGAAAATCATGATTGAACAAGGCTTGAGCAAATTTCCATATTCGTTGTGAATAGATACATGAAATGAATAGGTGATTTGCTATCTCTTCCTCTTGTAAACATAGCACACATCTGGATGGGCCCTCAAATCCTTTCCTTTGCAAGCGATCCCAAGTGAGCTCTCTACCCCATGCTATCATCCAATGAAAAATGGACATTTTGAGCCACCAATAGTTATTCCATATGCACCTCTAAATGATATTTTGTTCATGAGTGGGCATGTTAAGTAGTAGAGAGCATGACTTCCATACCGTATAGGTACCTGATTGTCATTCCCCCCCAATGTAGTATGCCATTTTTAGAATAGCTTCGTATCCTTATTCATTGTAGATAACTATGCATATTGACCCAAGGTAAGGAATTATGTGTGTTTTCCCATTCAATTCTAGTTTTCCATAGCCTCCAGCCATGAAGTGGTTCCCGATTGCTCAGATTATCTACCACTTTAAGACATTTTAGGGACTATGTCCACAACTGAAACTCTTTAAAAAAAAAATAAATCTTAAGGGAGTATTTTGTTGCCATGATTCCTCCGAGAAGCAGGTCATTTTTCCATATCTTATCTCCTAGAAAGAGTATTTTCACCAAGTCCTTCATATTATAAGACCAATTCCAAATTTATGAGCCTTTTTATATCCTTGCATTTATAGTCTATCTTCTCATCAAACAAGCACATAATATTTTATCTCCCAAATATTCTTCCAAACTTGGTTACCTCCCTGTACCCATAGCCACCACAATTTCATTGCATAAGCCTTGCTCATAAGAGAGGGATCCCGAAGGCCCAAACCTCCTGATAATTTCAGTCTAATTAGCTTTTCCCAACTCACCAAGGGCCACTTATTCACTGTAGCCAAGCCTTTCCAAAGAAAGTTAGTCCAAAGAGATCTTAGGGAATTCTAAATGTTAGTTGGGAATGGAATTAATGATAATTTATAATTTTACAATGCTTGGAGAACTCCTTTTACCATGACAAGTGTACTGGGAAAATTCAAATATCTATTCATCCAGTTGTCCATTCTGCTTCGTGTCTTCTCTAGTAACGCCACCCATGTGGACTTTCTATGGTAATTCAAGACTATCGATACTCCCAAGTATTTTTATGGTAATACTCCTCGAGTATATCCTGCTACCTATTATAACCTTTCTTGCACCAATTATGGGTAGTTGAAAATAAACATATTCATTTTATCATTATCAATTTCCATCCCTAAGGCCGACATGAAGATTTGGAGGAGCTTCTTCAACCTAACAACGTCTCTTCTTGTGGGGAGGCCAAACAAGATTACATCCTCCACAAACTAAAGATCAGTAATTTGGAAGCCTCTC
Organism: Pinus taeda; assembly: GCA_000404065.3. NCBI lineage: Eukaryota > Viridiplantae > Streptophyta > Pinopsida > Pinales > Pinaceae > Pinus > Pinus taeda. Next base: position 27,263 of record APFE031584494.1, read on the forward strand.
CCATACAATTAAAGACCATAAATATAAAATGTCTATCAGATATTAGCTCTGTTAAAATAGAGAAAAAGTGTTGAGAAAGAAATTTGATGATTTCCTCATGATCTTCCAAATCCTCATTGTGCTAATTTCGAATGTGATGTATGAAATTTTGTTGCTTATAATTAATCATTAATCTATGAAATAACTTAGTATTGTGCTCCCCCTCTTTCAACCATTACCTGAGATTTATGTTTGTAGAGAATCTCCTCTCGTGTCAATATTTATTCTAATTTCTTTCATAGTTCTCTTTCAAATGACACCAATTCTTTTGTTCTCCCCTCCCTTACAATGGTCTACTAAACCTAACTTTTTATCTTCTAGTTTATGATTTTCTTTGAAGACATCTCTGAAGTCCACAACGATCCACTCATTTAATTTTTACTTAACATATTTTAACCTTTGTTGAAAGTGGAACATAAAGTGACTAGATATGGATGTCAATTCCTGTCACCAAACCTCCATGTTGGAAATGAAGTTTGGATGGCGTAACCAAAATGATTCAAAACAAAATGGCTTATTGTGAGGCAAAAATGGTTGGTCCATATGAAGACTGATCAACGAATGGTATGAACCATAGTTTATGAGAATTGGGGCCTCCAAGCTAATATCTGCTAGAAAAAGTGATTCATAAATTAAGAGTTGGTCTAGTCTTAACGCGACCAATTGCGAGCCCCCCTCCCATTATTCCAATTACAAATTCCATTTGAGGCTTGAATGTCTACCATTTTGGAATCATATATAAACAAGTTAAAGAAAGATAACTCTTATTCTAGCCTTTTTTTTCCTGCAGGGTCTGGATGAGATTGAAATACCCTCCCGTGATCCAATGACTAAGGTTGATCAATCGTAGAACAATGAAGACATTGAAAATGAATCCATATTGGGAAGAACATATAGGTTGAAAACATAATGTCAAGATTTTGGGAAGAAAAAAAAAATCTTTGAGGATGATTGTTGATGGATTCCAGAGAATTGAAAGACTCCTTGATGAACCTATAGCACATTGGGTTATAATCACAATTTCTCCATAATGAATTGACAGTTTTTTGTAGACCGTTGTGTGCGCACTTAATCTCTTGAAGCAACAAAATTTTAGGATTTTCATTTGAAATTTTGTTCTTTAGCACCCTATGCTTGGATTTTTTATTTAGGCCCCATGCATTCCATGTTATAATAATCACAATTAATATTTGTAGATGGGGGAATAGGGTATCCATTGGAGTGACTCTACCAGAACTAGGTAGGAATTCACCTAAGACTTGAAGAAGTTGATTATTAGTTTTGCGACCTTTTTTCTTAGGTTCTTTGGCTAAGATGGAATGATCCTAGATGGCATTATCTTTAGTACCCTGCAAATAAAAATAAGGGGAATGGGAATATGTGGTATCTGATGTATTTACCTATTGGAGGAGAAAATCCTGATGATGATGGTAGGATTTGGCAACCATTTGAATTTTTCCTTCTAGAGTAATAGTGGGGTCCTTTTTTTTCCATTCCTATATGATTTGTTGAAGATCCATATTCCAAAATTATATATCTTCCATATCTTCTTCCTCCATTGGAGTCGGGATCTCCTGATAAGTTTTGTTGTGATTTGGCTTAGGCTCATGTGGCTGGAGGACTGGACTGACTTTTGTATTGGACAGTTCCCCCTGGGTTGGTTGTGCAGAAGGATGATCGACCGATGGTGCTTCCTGGTTTGGCACATTCCCTTCCTCCATATGTTGAAGAATTGTGTATTGGTTTTTCCCTTGGTCTCCATGCGAAGAGGATCCTTCCCTTGCCTTGTAGTAGCTTTCCTTATACCTGAAATTGTGGTGATCTCATTCTTGGAGTGGGGGGGGTGGGGGGTCTAATTAGTAGGCGTGTTTCTTGATTCAGGTTGTTGGGGTGGATGTGTAGGGCAATCCCAAAATAGGTGGTTATATGAGTGGAAATGGCAACACCATAAATGGATATGCTCGTAATATATTGGCTACCCCCAAGCAATGCCTTCACTACTCAGAAGGATACTTGTTGGTAAGGGTTTGGAGATATTTAAGTACGCACATAATGAGGCATATGAGTTATATCTCCCTTTTTTCGTGATATTAGATAACATGACGAATTGCATGATTTTGTGGTTGATATGAGCCAGGATTTTTGGATCCCAATATTCATTAGGAAGGGAGTATAACCTGATCTAAACTAGAAGAGAGGAGAATCCTCATTCTAAGGATTAAAATTTGGAACCTAGGGTTTCATGAAGAGACTTGCTAAATTTATGAAATAAGTGACTCCTTGGAAGATGCGATCATGTTCTTCAATATTGGTGAAGATTTCTAAGAAAAACCTCTAGATACCAACTTGAGTTCCACGTCTCCCTCAAGTATCCATTTTTTCTTATCCAGTTGATGAGAAGCTTCTCTCAGGGCCAAGGTCCAACAAATTTGCATGTTATTGCACATTCCTTCATATGCTTGACTTTTTCATCCATTTTCATGGGGGGGTCTTTAAGAGAGGAGATTATAGGGTTGCGGGAGACAAGGGCTATCCAACTGCGTTGTTTTTCCTATGGGTTCTGCAAACACAGCTGAGGTTTGTTGCTTTTTGGTACCCGCGGCCATAAATTACTTGTCTAAGGCTGCATTGATGGGATGTTTTTCAATTGTATTGTTGGATCGTCATACTGGACACTGATTAGAATGATTGACAACCACATTTTTGAAGGAGAGGATTCCACCCCACCCCTCGGGGGTACCATGGAAGCTAAAATGATGGGCATGCACTGAAGCGCGATTCAAACCCCTACAAGGGCCTTTTTAAAAATTGTTTGAGTTTGACATTCATTTATCTTTCCTAGAGATGTTTATCTAAAACTACTTTTATAATTATTATTCAATGAAATTCACAACTCTGTTGTAGAAAAAGACTATACAAAACTATAGTAGATATCCTCTATGAGTGAGGAAATAAATGTTAAGTTTCACCCAGTAAATTACTATTATTCATTAAGACATGAAGACATTTAAAAAATCCTTAATCTATATTCTTAAAAAAACCTTAACCTACATTTAATATGCTTAGTTGATAAAGGTAATATGGTTATATGATGGTTTAAATATTTAATTTCATTTTTAGTTTATTGGTATTTTTAATTATTTTTTCAAATTTGTTTATTCATTTAAAAATATAGTAAAATAAATTTCAATTATTCTCAACACATTTTTACTTTCATGTTCCTTTCATTAGAAAGAAGTCTCGCCATTTGCAATGACATAACTTAACCAGTGAAAGATATCCACTTAATGAAATCATTTGATAACCATAAATGTCCTTTTACTATGATACCATTACCTTCGATAATGGAAATGGAAAGTAAGTTTAGTGTAAACATAATAAGTGTTGCAATTTTCATCTCTCAAATGAATTGAAAATTTGACATTGATGCGTGAGTGTTTCACTACTACCCAAAAATAATTATGTTATGGTCAACATAGAAGAATATATATTTATGTGAAATGACCCTTCCACCAAGGGTGTAAGAGCACCTTTATTTTCTAGGTGAACTTAAATTAAACCTTTTAGGTTCTTGGTATTTATATCTATTTAGTCAAAATCCCTTTTAGAAAATCATGAGAAGTGTTTACAAATCCAAATTGAAATTTATTGCTTGATTTCATTCATAAATAGAGATGACTATATTACTACAATTATGTCCACTTCTCACAACTCTTTTTGGCTTGAATCATTTTTTAGCTAAGAGACCCAAGTATCTCATTATCACTAGACACAAATAATTGAGTCATGTTTTTCTCTTATGACTTCATAGGAGGGTTGCCATGAAATCTCAAAAGTCTAGTCCATATATAATTTCATGGGGAGAAAAATATTCTTGTCATTGTTCATTCCATGGAGATACAATATTGCATTTTGAAATCAAGTTATTATTTTCAAAATTTGATAATTTTATCAAGTAGCTCATTGCCTTTGCATATCTTTAAACCAAGTGATCATTCTTTTTTGGTATTCATTATACATGCTCAATATACTTAACATGTGTTGTACATTTTAAGTATACAATATTGAATTGTTGATTATTTATTTTCATGCATGGGGAGGGACAACCAAATAGGTATGTATCATATAGTGATGGTACTTATAACAAATGAGGGGAAGGGGAAACATCAAGTAAGAGGTTGAGATCCATTATAGATGGTAGTGTCAGGAGAGAATTTTAAAAACTTGTGAATTTGTTTCTTATTGAAGGAAGGTCATGCCACTATGAAAATGACACTAATGGAGACAAGGAAGTACCATTAAGATACATGCATTATGTGAAAAACCTGGGAATTAGTCCCATTTCTTGAGTTGGATGTTGATTTTTGTAACAGTGGGAGAATATTTTGAATTGCTTCAACTAGTTTGCATGGGTTGGGGCTCTTTTTTGTGGATGGTGTAAAAATTCCATACAATAATGAAGCTGAACTATTGGAGTAGGTTGGCTCAACATACAAATATTTAGCTTAGATATGGTTTCCCTAGCATCTACCAAGTATTCAAAGACATGGAATTTGTGTAAGTTATGACCAACTGAAAGAAACAACTGAAAATTAAGGATATATATGTATATGTATATGTATATGTATATGTATATGTATATGTATATGTATATGATATGTATGATAATGTATATGTATATATATAATATATATATATATATATAATTATGTATGTATGTATGTATGTATGTATGTATGTATGTATGTATGTATGTATGTATGTATGTATGTATGTATGTATGTATGTATATGGAAAACAACATGATCCAAGAAATTCTACATGGCCTGTAAATAATGCATATAATGGAAGCAAGAAGAAGCTACCCAATTATGCTTTTGAGGGGCATGAGGGAAATAAAGTTGTAGTTTGTGTAATAAAATTATATTTGTCATGAATGTATTGTTGATTAATTACAATTTGAATAGACATAAGGAAGGAGGTTATTTATCTTATAATTTACAATCATTATTTGCTTGAATATTTTTTTAATAGTTTTATTTTATGTGTCTCCAATATAACTAACATAATTTTGCCTATGTTGTAGGTTGATTAAAGAATTTAGGCCTATGTTTGTCCATTTTTTCATTTAGGTTGTTTTTTCATTCCTCCAAGGTTTTTTGTATCATAATAGTTGAATTGTTGAAGACCCTCTATGTGTTGGTCTTGCTAGAGAAATTGTTTCCACATTCATCATTCCACAAAATTACGAATCTAACACCTTGAGCAATATTTACAAACATTTTATAGTGTTATTTGTAGCTACTTTATATTAGTGTTGTTACTACTTAACCTCCAAGTGTTTGTTGGCCTAGGCTCCTGCTCATGGTGTTCTTCTATGTGTGATTTTGAATCAACCTTCTTGTTGTGGTGTTTTCCTATTCATGTTGTTGACTCAACATCTTTCTTGTGGTTTTCTTCCATATGTGTTTCTAGCTTAGCCTCCTACTCATGGTGTTGGATCAACCTTCTAGTCATGGTGGTTGCTATGCTTTTACTTATGGTCTTATCTTAGCCACCTAATCCTACCTATGGTGTCATCTCAACCTCCTACTCCAACTCATGGTGTCATTATTGATTAATTAAGGTCAATGTTGTTGTCAATGCATATGAAAATTATGCATTTATATTCCCGAGGATAAAAGTTTTGAAGTTAGCTTTGGCTCAAGAGCACATTATTGGCTATTTTGTGTTATATGTAGATTTGAGGTTGTTATTTCTGTATATTTTAATGGGGATTGCATAACTCTATCTCTATTATGTAATTTACCTTATAGCCATTGCCAATTTGTTGTAAATGTCTTGATGGATACTTAAGAAGAGGCCATAATCATGAAGGAAATGTAATTACATTTTTGGGGAACTTTTGGTTATGTACATTACTATAATTTCCATGTATCAATTGTTATTATTAAATTTCTAAACAAAAAATATGTTTTATAAGTTAATATAGCTAATCATACTAATGGGTGTTGAATTAATTTGTTGTAGTCCTTAGATATTTTACTGTTGATTTTCTCTGCCTTCCAGTTCCATGTAAAAATGTAGATGTTAGCTTAATTATATTATTGCATAAGATCCAAAATGGTACTAAAGCTATTGTTCTATAGCATTGGAGATGTATGGACTATAAGTCAACCATATATGAAGAAATTAAAATTGTTCAACAAGTATTTGTTGAAATTTATCCATGAGAACAATTAGACAAAATAGTTTTTTAACCTTGCAAATGTTGAATTGAGTGCTATAATTATGAAATTAGAAGGTTGTTAAAGTATATTGAGAGTTTCTAGATTTATAAAAGAGGAAATTCCTTCCTCTTAGAGTAAGCTCTATGAAAATATTGAAAATGTAGCTTGTAGGATAATTCTTTAACAAAATGTCCATGAGGAGCAAAGGTTGTATAGATCCATAACTTCTAGTTGATAAGTCTAAAGTGGGCATAGGTGTAGCAATTGGAAGGCAAATTCATATGTGAGTAATTTTCATTGCTAGATCTTGGAGAAGTTGTTTAGAATTATTAAAAAATTAAGAAGAAGAGACATGTAGACTTAATATGAAAAATTGATCAAGCACATAATTTCTAGAATTAAAAAACATTGTTACAAACTTGGAACTAACACCTTTTCTTGTATGCACACTTGTTGAAGATTCAATGTTATAGCAAGGATAATTTAGGATTGTCCTTGTGTTAGAAAATTATATATTACAGAGAAATGGAATACATGAAATAATGTGGAAATATAAACACAGAAAACGCACAAAACAAGAGAGACACAGATATACGTGGTTCACCCAGTTTGGGCTACGTCCACCCCAAACAGCTAGTCCTTCTTTTCTATTATCCAGCAAAATGAAGAGACACAACCTACAACAAATCCGCTGTAATATCCTCTGCTTCTCTCACAGTCTCACCTCTCTGTTTCTCGCTCACACTGAATACACATCTATCTCACAGCCTTAAATACAATGCCCTCATACAAAGAGAGGGGTTGCCTTCTAGGGTAAAAAACCCTAAACTAAACATAAGTTCTACCGTCAGATCATCCGCCTAGTGAACGGCCCAGATTGACTAGAAATTGCTATACTTTTACAAGGCAATTTTACAGCTGTTTTTAGCTTTGGGGGCACTGCCCCCGAAAACCTCCGCCAGGGGGGGGCTCCCAAAGGTCGCAGCCGCCCCCCCCTGGACCCCCTTGCAGCGAATATTTTACGGGCGGCGTTGCTGCCCCCATTTTGAACTGGGGTCCAATGTGGCAGTAATTTTGAATATAGAAGATAATCAGGCTCCACACCCAACACCTTGAAGAGTAACATTAAAGAAATAAAAGCCCATGGGGAAAATTTAATTGGTGATTGTTGTGATATGATGTACTATGTACATCATGAGATTCAAGGTTCAAATCCCCCATGGGTGAATCCAAAAAAAAAAACATTAAAGAAATAGCACAAATGATGGAAAAGACCCCTATAGTCATGAAAAGCAAGATGAAGGCCTACATATTAGTGTAGGAAACGAGGACACCAAATCCAATAGGCATGAATAAAATCTTGAGCCATTAAAGCATATAGGAACTATGAGGATCATGAAGATATAGTTGTAGAGATATAGTGTTGAAAATGAGAGAATTCTAAGGGCTCAAGAGAAGCAACATCATCTAAACACTTAAATAGAGCAAGGATTAAATTAGTTGCAGAGGCAAATGTTATAGTGGAAAGTGACAAGAATAGGGTCCTACTCAAAACTATACATAGTAGACACTCATTCGATGTTGAATTTGATTCCATGTCCAACAAGTGCGTACAACTAGAATTTAAGTAAAATATATAAGGAGAGAGGTCGAAAATACAATAAAAAAATAGTTTTATTTATTTTCTTTTATAAAATTTAATGTTATTCACATTTACCTATGTAACTATACTTAAAAGTTTAATACACCTTTAACATATTTGATAGTTGTAGTCCACCAAGGTTGAGTTTGTTTTTCAAATTCAAAGAGTGATAGGAAGTTAAAATTCAATAAGAGGAAGTTAAAAGGCTAAGGGTCTTCTCATTTTTTCATCAATAAATATTTGTAATAGAATAAAGGGTTCCCATCCTTTGTTTTTACCTATCTTGTTATAAGAGATTATGTTATCATAACAAATTATTAGATTATATTTTATCACTTTGTAGATGATTGTAGGCTATATTATTTATGAATATATGTGTTAATATTGTGGACTAATTTTTCTTTTTATTTTTTTATTTTTTTTTAATTTAAATTGTGTGTAGCTAGTACCAACATCCTATAAGCCAATAATAGGAGGGACCTGTGCCTTGGGAAGGGAAAATACATCCAAAATAAACTCATCTCCACATAGGTTGCTAAGAGACTGGAATTATTGACAATTCCAAACCTACATCCATACACCATTGGGTGGCTCCACCAAGGGAAATATATCCATGTTAGATAATAGTGCCGCTTTTCCTATAGCTTTTAGCCTTTCACGAGTAAGGAATCATGTGATATTTCTCCCCTTGAAGTTTATGATTTTCTGTTAGACCAACCATACTTGACGGAACCTCATGTTGTGTATGAGTCAAAAAAACATAGTGTTATTATTACTCTAGGAAGAAAATATATAGGATACTAGAGGTAGCCCCACCTACTATCATTTCTTTGATCGCTGCTAAGAAATGTAGTAAGATCATTTCCAAGGCTGATAAATCTGTCTTCATCGTAATTCACTCTCAAAAGAAAGGAGAAGATCGTGGCCACATCCATGGCCTCTACAAAGGGCTCCTCCACATAGTAGAGGAAAGTGGATAAGGTCATGGAAGAGTACAAATACATCTTCTCCTCACCCATGGTGATACCTTTGAATTGTTAGGTCAAGCATTCAATCAATCTAAGCCCTGGTGCACCTATACCCAATGGGCCAATCTACCACCAATCTCTTTTTGAAAATGAGGAAATAAAGCAACAGATCTAATAGCTTGTACAGAAAGGGAACATATGACCAAACCCTATGGATCCGAATTATACTTGTGCAGGAGAAGGATGGAACCTAGAGGCTCTACATTGATTATCAGGCTCAAACAAAACCACAATCAGGATTAGGTACCCGATTCCTAAAATGATGACCCTGTTGACTAGCTCAAGGGGGCCAAGTACTTCAACAAGATTGATTTCATGTTTTTCTATCACCATGTTCCAATAGAACCAATTGATGTGTGGAAAACAATTTTCAAGCCCAAGGAGGGTCTTTTTGAATGGTTGGTCATGCCCTTTGGTTTAACAAATACCCAACAACTTTCATGGGGTTTATGGATGACATCTTACAGTGTTTCACCACCTATTTCTTGTTTGTGTGTATGGATGATGTGCTCAAATTCACCGAGATTTGGGAACAAGACTTGCAACATATTAGACAATTATTTCACACTCTACGACAACACAAGCTATGTGCTAACTTGGAGAAAGACTCCTTCCACATGGACAAGGTCCAATATCTAGGTTACATTATTGATGAGCAAGGCGTGCATGTGGATTCAACTAAGATCCAAGTCATTCGAGATTGGTTGGCCCCAACGACTCTAACAAAGATTTGTAACTTCTTGGGCCTTCCTAATTTCTACCGAAGATTCATGTTGGGGTTCTCTTATATTGCATGGTCTTTAAGTCAAGTTACCAAGGGTCTAATAAAATAAAATATTTTTTGGTCCGAGTCGCAACATAATAAATTTATGAACTAAAAAGTCATCTTTTCTCTGCACCAATCCTCACCTTGCAATACCTTCAACATCCATTTGAGATTGATACAAATGCCTCCGACTATGATACTTGTATAATACTCATTCAAGAAGGACATATGGCGGCCTACCACAGTTAGATACTCTCTTATACTTTATAGAAATACCCCACATAGGATAAGGAGATCTATCCCAATGTGTAGGCCTTCCAACAATGGAAACAGTATATTCTAGGGAAGGAGATGATCATCCACATGAATCACCAACCTCTTTAATTTATGTAGACACGAGGGAAGTTGTAGAATGAATGCCATAAAAATGGTCCACATATCTACAAAAATTCCATTCGAACATTAAATATAAGAAGGGTAGCGCCAATCACATCGAAAATTTCCTTAGCCAACCTTTAGTCGTGGCACTGACCACTGTTCTTGACTCTTGTGGGCACGATACCTTCGGATGACCAAAACCATACAATAATGATTCAAAATTCTCTTCCACACAATAAATGTTGATGGCAGGAAAGCAAGTTACAAACTTCCACCTCCAAGATGCACTATTGTGCTACCTAAGACACCTTTGTGTTCCTTCAAGTGAGCATGACAGGTTGATTTGTGAGGAACATTACAGTTGGGTAGCATGAAACTTTGGTGTGGAAAAGATAGTGGAAGTAGGGTGAAAGCCTGGAGCTGGGTTACACTTTTGGGCAAAAAAGGGTGTGTTTGGGAGGAATTATTTTTTTCTTAATCGATCTAGTTAAGTGCTTGATTGAGCCTTTTTTAAGCGCTTGATCGAGCTCCTTAGGTGCTAAAAAGGGACCTCGATCGAGGGTTAAAAAAATCCCTTGATTGAGCTATAATGCTCGATCAAGCCATTTTTTTATTATTAAATACCGCTCTCGTGGTCTGTGTGCGCCATTTACATAGACCACGAGTAAACTAAGAGCTCGACCGAGAGTATTGGAGCCCAATCGAGAAATTGGAGCATGGGGCATTCAAATTAATCGCGCCAACATCGTAGAAACTCAAACGAAGGTAGGTATTCTATCTTTCTTATCTATTTTTTTTTGAAAAATCAAACAAATTAATTTAAAAAAAATAACCATGTACAAAAACCATGAAAACCAATTAATTAAAAAAAATAACCATACAAAAACCACAAAAAAACCCTTCAAAAGAACTTAGAAAATCACGAAACCAACCAAGAAAACCATTAAAAAAAAAAAACCCTTCAAAACAACTTAGAAAACCAGAAAACCAACTCCAAAACAACCCAAAAAACACATAGAATCCACCAAAAAAACTATAATTTAGGTTTTGATTTTTTTCTTCTTACATGCAATATTTTGTTTATTAATAACAAATAAGTTAACACACACACACACACACACACACACACACACACACACACACACACACACACACACACATATATATATATATATTAACATAACATAATTGTTTAAAACATAACGTGCACAGACACATAGATTTTAACATATAACTATATATAAGTTCATGTTTCAACAATGCATCATTGATAGATACATTAAATCCATCATGAAAAATGCATTTGGTCTAGTGAATAAGAGCATTTAGCCTCTTTTCTAATTTGTACCACATTGTTTCATTACATGGTGTGTTGTACAAGAAGCATTGTCTTCATGTGCTTGCACCTAGAACATGTCATGTGTGAAAGTCAAACATCAAGAACTCAAAGTGTATCAAAGTATTTGGTTGGCATGTAATTTTATTAGTTTTGTAAATAGGTTTATTTCAATTTTTTACATATGTATTTATATATTTATACACTATGAATAAAAGGCATTATTTAGAAACGAGAAAAGGTGTGAAGGTAGATTTGATCCCTTCTTTCGATTATGTTTGCATGGAACTCAATACTTTGGTTCATAAATTATAAAAAAATGGACTCTAAAGTTTAGGACTTCACGGTAGATTATTTTGCTTGAGATTAGAAATGGTTTTTTTTTCAACATTTTTTCCTTGGATTAATTTATATGTATTATATGTAATATGTTGAGGCATCCCATATACACGCCCCAACTGGTCAGGCTCGTGATAGATCACGTAGCCCATCGAAAGTTCATGTTCCACTCATAGATCCTGCCTTCGACGCCAGTCGGAGTGTTAGAGGCAATGTTTCTATCTTTGTTCATAACCATGCTACATCTAGTGTGCCTTCTTCCCCTACGTAAGATACACCTCCTACATTTTTAAATCCTCTTTAAACTTTATGTGTTTATGTCTTGAAATTGTCTTTAATTTTTAAATTGCCTTCAACTGATGTGTTTGAATTTAATTTATATGTTATTATGCTTCTAGTTTGTTAATTACATATGTTCAATTATATTTATGATTTGCATGCACTCAACAAGTTGAATCTGAGGATTAGAGTGTAGCATCAATCCCTCTGTGGGATGATGCTACAAACTCATATCACATTAGAGGATGTTATGCCCCATCATACATGGATCACAGTGGAGATACATAACATCCATTCCAATTCACTGACTCATCCTACATTGTCTTTGATGTTGGATAACATCAATAGGTTGATCGAGACATATCGAAGGTTGGACCCACATATCCACCTCCTACAGTCCATACAAAGGATTAGGAGGCATTAGGTTAGAGGTCCAGATACTTGGGAGGTGGTGAAAGAGGCCACTAAGGACATTGATATCCATGGGAATTGTTCGACATCCCTCTAGATTTCCCTACTAGAGATAGAGGTCTGATTCCACTGAAATATTTTATGAATGTTGATGCAACCCCTTTTGTATATAATAGATTCATTGGATGTTGGGGCCCTTTCCCCCACCATGACCAGGTTGCCATTTATTTTTCCAAGAAATTTATATGTAGAGTTCGTGTTACATATGAGGCCAGATTACACTAATACCACATTTCATTATTACGGACATAACTTGGGACGTACCTATGAGCACGAGGGGGCTCGTAGGGAACTTGGGCAGGTACCACCACCTCTGAGATTCTTGCCACTACCATTTCAGAGCTTGGTATTACGAACAAAGTTAGAAGAATTGTCGCAGCGGTGGCGAGACTAGGGAGACTATTGCGGACATCGTGTGACCATCATTGTCCAGTGCATGTGTTGCATTGGATGGAGATATTAGGATACCACCACCATTGCCTCATGACCTGCCAATGCCCTTATATGATGATGCATTTCTCATGAATTTACCTTTTGACTAGCTTTTGACATACACATGTATGTATCTTGATGTCATTCGTGAGACCTGGAGGGCGCACGACCTGCATGACATAGACCATGTACATATTCATACGAAACTTTTGACTCTTATTGTCAAATTCTACATAATTATTTATATTAATTTCTAACTCATATTAGATTGCATTTATATTAGTAAGTTCATGATAACATGTAGACACATACCAACTACATGGATGAGCTTATGAGGTCATTCGAGGGGGAAGTTGATCAGCTAGCCTATCCTCGACCAGAGCATGTTTCCATGGTTTCTCCTCCACCTCCACCTCCACCTTATATGTTCAATAATGTGGAGGAGAGTCACTATGTACAACCACATGGACCAACAATTGAGGTAAACTTTTTCATTCTTAAGATTTCAACATTTTATTTTTTTAAGTTATAATATATGCTAATTAATTTGTAAACTAATTGTAAATTGTCCTTGCCATTATGTACATGGGCCCATATGTAGAGTGTCGTTGATGTCACTATTATGTGGAGACATGAGTGGGATGCTAGGTTTAGAGGCATGGACGATGCGGGTCCATCGATGCATGCCCCAATCATTGAGCCACTGGCACAAGAGCACCAAACCTAGATTCATGATTAGACCACCATTCTATCTGACTTGCATTTGGATTTGATTGAGGTTAGTAGATTCATGTATATGTAATTAAAAATGAAATTCAAAATCGTTTATTTCCATATTGTTTGTTGTGTACAAATAATGATCTAATTAGTTTAAATTTGAATATGTTATATTGCAGTACCAACTTATGGGCACTTACTTTTGCATGACATAACTCACATAGGAGTTCTGGTGGTACTTAGAGTGTCATAGTTTGTATATTTTCAGGCTCATTTCATAGGGCACATTCACATGTAATACAAATTTTATATATTTTCATACATAAATAGTTTATGGATGTTCATATGATATTTGTAATTTGTATATATTTTTAGATGGATATTTTATTTTTAGATTTGTAATAATCCTGTTTATGGATGCTCATTAATTTTTGAAGTTTATGGATCTATTAAAACTATTTCGCTAATTTTTTTATTTATTTTTATTTATTTATTTATTTATTTTTTTTTTTTTTTCTATTCTATACTGTAACTTTTATTAGTAAAATATATGTTCAATTTTGATTTCCAGTTTCATGGAGACTAAGAAACTAAGTAGAATCTTAAGTTATGATGCAAGGTCACTTTGCTACTTAAATGAACTAAATATATTCATGTATCAATTTATTTGAACAATCATGCTTCATATTGGCTTGTTAGAAAGCGTCTTTTAGGTGCAATCAACATATTATTACAATTCAATTTTAAAAATAATTATTTGAATTATAAAGTCATCCATATATATATATATATATATATATATATATGAAATTGTTTGTTACTCACCCTTATAATGTTGCAAGGACAATTCTTTTAAGTATTTCAATCAATTTCTTATCTTAAGGTTCAATTAAAAAACACAAATATGATTGAAATAAACTTTTTTTATTCAAATTTAAATGATGTCATGTAAACAACAAATAAGTTTTATTCAACATTATTTATTTTGAGATTATCTACAAGAGCTTAGCCATAACATGATATAAGTAATCACATTGAAATTTAATATATAGGTGAAAAAAGAATATATGACAACATTTCTATAATTTTATATAATGTTATCAACTCTCCTAAATTTACAAGTAGTTATCCAAGTATTTCAATCAATTCCTTATAATGGAAATAAGATTTATTCATTTTTAAAAACTCAAATATGATTGAAATTAGTTATATATTCAATTTTAAAAGATGTGGAGATGTAAAAGTTACAATATAAGTTTTATTCGATTTTATTTTGTTTGAGGTTATCTACAAAAGCTTAGCCATAATGCACGTTGTCAATAATTTTTTTTGTGCTTACATTGAAATCAATGCACAATGTTAAACTAATTACCTTGAAATTAATGTACACCATATATCTAGTTACATTAAATCAGAAATCAACATCTTCACTAAAATCATTGCATCTAATGCAAACAATCAAATAGGATGAGAAATAATTATCTCCACTAAAATCAATGCATGTAATGCAAAAAATATGTTTTATATGTTAATATTGCTAATCATACTAATGGGTGTTGAACTAATGTATTGTGGTCCTTAGATATTTTGCTATTGATTTTATTTGCCTTTGAGTTCCATGTAAAAATGTAGATGTTAGCTTAACTAGATTATTCTATAAGATCCAAAATGGTACTAGAGCTATTGGTGTATAGAATTGTAGAGGTATGGACTAGAATTCAACCATATATGAAGAAATTACAATTGTTCAACAAGTATTTATTGAAATTTCTCCATGAGAATAATCGGAGAAAATAGTTTTTGAAGCTTGCAAATGTTGAATTGAGTGATATAATTACCAAATTGGAAGGTTGTTAAAGTATATTAGGAGCTTCTAGATTTATAAAAGAGGAAGTGCCTTCCTCTTAGAGTAAGCACTATGAAAATATTGAAAATGTAGTTTGTAGGATAAGTCTTTAACAAAATTTCCATGAGGAGCAAAGATTGTATAGAACCATAACTTCTAGCTGATAAGTCCAAAGTGGGTATAGGTGTAGTCATTGGAAGGCCAATTCATAAGGGAATAATTTTGATTGCTAGATCGTGGAGAAGTCCTTTAGAATTATTCAAAAAATAAGAAGAAGAGACATGTAGACTTAATATAAAAAATTGATCAAGTACATAATTTCTAGAATTAAAAAACAATGCTACAAACTTGGAACTAACACGTTTTCTTGTATGCACACTTGTTGAAATGTCAATGCTCTAGCAATGATAATTTAGGATTGTCATTGAAGAGTAACATTAAAGAAATAAAATCCCATGGGGGAAATTCAATTGGTGATCATTGTGATATGATGTACTATGTACATCATGAGATTCAAGGTTCAAATCCCCCATGGGTGAATCAAACAAAAACATTAAAGAAATAACACAAAGGATGGAAAATATCCCTATAGTCATGAAAAACAAGATGAAGGCCTACACATTAGTGTAGGAAATGAGGACGCCAAATCCAATAGGCATGAAGAAAATCTTGAGCCATTAAAGCATATAGAAACTATGAGGATCATGAAGATAAAGTTGCAGAGCTACAATGTTGATAATGAGAGAATTCTAAGGGCTCAAGAGAAGCAACATCATCTAAACACTTAACTAGAGCAAGGATTTAATTAGTTGCAGAGGAAAATGTTATAGTGGAAGGTGACAAGAATAGGGGTCTACTAAAAAATATATAGAGTAGATAGTCATTGGATGTAGAATTTGATTCCATGTCCAACAAGTGCGTACACCTAGCATTTAAGTAAAACTGTAAGGATATAAGTTGAAAATACAATAAACAAATGGTTTTCTTTCTTTTCTTTTAAAATTTCTATGTTATTCACATTTATCTATGTAACTATACTCAAAAGTTTAATATACCTTTAGCATATTTGATAGTTGTAGTCAATCATGGTTGAGTTTGTATTTCAAATTTAAATAGTGATAGGAAGTGAAAAGTCAATAGGAGTTAGGAGTAATAGGAGGAAGTTAGAATGTTAAGGGTCTTCTCATTTTTTTCATCAATAAAGATTTGTAAGATAATAAAGGGTTCCCATCCTTTGTTTTTAAGCTATCTTATTATAAGAGATTAAGTTTTCATGACAAAATATTGGATTATATTTTATCACTTTGCAGATGATTGTAGGCTATCTTCTTTGTGACTATATGTGTTAATATTGTGGACTATTCTCTCTCTTTCTCTTTTTGAATTTAAATTGTGTAACTAGTACCAACATCCTATAAGCCAATACTAGGAGGGACCTCTACCTTGCGAAGACCAGAGACTTCCAAAGACAACCCCATATGGGGATCCCAGTCAAGAGCAATCAAGGGGGATGTGTACACGTCAAGGCTCATCACAACTAGACAATATTAATCATTCAAGATGCACATGCTTTGCCCCTCTAGTTTTGAATCTATGACTTTCAAAAAGAAAACACATTTTTTAACCATTAAATTCACAATAAAAACACAAATTTGATAATACCAAAAATGAAATCTAGTCAACTAAGAAGCCCGTAGTTATACGGTTGGTTCGATGTCTTGATTTAAGATAGCAAGAAGGGGACAAATAAGCTTACCATTTATTGTTTTAAATAGAAAAATAAAATGTTAAGCATTTATCGTTAGAAAAAATATTCGATGCGTTGATATGAACGACCATCCCAAGCGCAGGGTGGACCAGGGTATGAACGACCCATGGACATTGGGCCAACCCATATTTTTTATATGTTTTTTAATGTCCTCATAATTATATTATATTTGTTGGTGTGTTTTTTCGGAATAGAACATGAGTGAGACTTTTGTAAATTGATTTCAAATATCAAATTTTTAAATTAGAGTTGATTTTAATATTATTTAGTGCTTTATTATATATATATAAAGATATAGCTATATTTTAAGAAATAATAAGTTGGAAGAAGAAAAAAGAGAAAAGTTAAAAAGAAAAGTTAAGTATTAGTTTACATTTTCATCTTCATGTTTAAATATGCATCGATTGGATTTGTGTGATATAAGTGAATTATTTATTAACTATGCATGTCTATATATTTAATGTTAAGGTATTTGTCAATTTGATATATAATTATATTTTATGAGTTTGGTATACCTTATAAATAAGGTCAATTATTATTATTATTTGTGAGAATAATTAGAAGTTGGGTATTTTACTCATTTGTAAATAATAATATTATTTATTTTTTATATTAATTATTAGTTATTTTAACTAATATCAATTTTTCAGAGTTTTATAATATTTCGGGTTGATGTTGTTTATGATTTCTGTATTGTTATTATTAAATTGATAAGAGCAATGTAAGTTAGGTTCATTTTACAATTTAATATAAAGTCAGACGCCTAATCCTTTTATTGTTGATATTGTCCTTTTATAATAAAATAATATTCATTAAATAAAAGAATGATCTATTTTTATAATTAAAAATATATAATATTTTGCTAGTTTTAATTAAAATCATTTAAAAATTAACAATAATAGCACAAAGCATTATAATATCACTTCATGTGTTTG
Source organism: Pinus taeda (assembly GCA_000404065.3). NCBI lineage: Eukaryota > Viridiplantae > Streptophyta > Pinopsida > Pinales > Pinaceae > Pinus > Pinus taeda. The sequence continues at coordinate 45,469 of APFE031584494.1, forward strand.
CATATTGCAGTTTGAAGATGTTATTTTTTTTTTCATATCTATATTATAATATTATTATATATATATAATATATATATATATATATATATATAATATATATATATATCATTCGCAAATTGTAACGCACTCCTCCTTACATCTACCCAAGTAACCGGTCAACCGGGGTAAACGTGTGACGAAAAGTTACTATGATATGATTCGACTCCATATGTGTCAGTTAAGGAAGTGGAATCGACGGAAACACGCCATACAAACCTTCCACATCAGCAATAGAACTCCAAGGAGCCACACCAACCTCTCAGGTAACCAGCCCCTGGGTCTCACTAGGTTTTTTGACCATTAAAGACCCAAAAGCTCCCTTGATATGGATAAACATGCATCCAAGAGGGTCCAAATGCTCCCACAACATGGGTATGCATGCATCTGCTGAATTTTCTCTCAGACCTGTTGTTGAGTGATAAAAGGTGTCTGTTTAACTCCTATTTATCCTACATTAATTGTCAATCCGGGTAAGATTTTCTATTTCAAGAGTGTACACAGTATGTGGCGGCAATTTCTTCAAGAGTAATGTTTCTAAATTGCAGTACAGTGCTTTCAAATACAAGAGTAAATGGATGCTTAAAATAAAACTTACTTGCAATTAAAAGAAACTCAATGCTCTGAAACTAAATCATTCACTCAGGAAATTAACAGCAATTATTAGTCAAGGATACAGTAGCAATAACTCCTTCCTTTTTTAATTGATGTAAATGAAATCAAACATAAATAAGATCCTCAATCTGAGAACTCTGACAGTAATAACCAATGTCCTTTACAGTTGTTGATCTCACACTCCACACTAAATGACTGATTGGAAATGACAATGAATTAAATCAATAATGTTGCCGATAGAAATGGGATAACTATGCTAACTATAACAATGCTGAAAGGGAACTTTTCTAGAAATTTTCGACTGGCTGTGTGCGCGCTCGTGACCTAGCCTTTGCATCTCACGTTGCCTCCTGCAGCTGCCCTGCCTGGTAGCCTGTTGCTGCTAGGCTCCCTCCCTTCCTTTTGGCTTTTAGCTTTGGCTTGTTCTTATCGGGTTGATCTCTGCTCTCTACCATTGGGCTTGGCAACCTCCTGCTGCTGAGCTTTCCTCTGCCCAATGCCTCTCCTATCTAGGGAGGGCTCACCTTCTTCGAATGAAGATCCCAATCATGAAGCAACTTTTGCCTCTCTAATAGCTGAACATGGAGCTCCAAAAGCTAGGCCATCCTCAAGCAAATTCATAAAAAAGCTAGATGACATTCCTGAGATATCCTTACCCCCAACTCTCCCTCGAAAAGCAGCCATTTCTCTGGCTGAACGGGGATTGGTTGGGCAGTTTACAGGTCTGTGGCCCTCCCTCAGAGCAGTCCAAAAATGGGTGGAGAGAAACTGGAGTGCCAACATACAAGGGAAAATTGCCATCAAGTTTTGTGGAAGGGGTTACTATACATTTCTATTCGAATCTAAAGAAGATAAGAACCTTATTTTCAAGAATGGACCATATTTCATGGACTCGAGAGGCTTGTATCTGAATAGATGGTCTTTGGAATTTGACCCTGAGATGGACATCCCAAATGCAGTGTCGGTCTGGGTTAGGCTACCGCATCTTCCTCTCCATTGCTAGGGTGACGAGTCAGTGAAAGCTATAGGGAACATGGTAGGCAAGTATATTGACAGATGCGAACCAAAAGACAACATGCACACTTGCATCAGGATCTGCGTGGAAGTAGATCTGGGAAAAGGCCTGCTGGAGGCAATAAAACTTAAGGTGGATCAATGGACGCACATCCAACAGCTGGACTACGAGCAAATTCCCTTCAAATGCAAAGTATGTCATGAGTATGGTGATTTTGAAAATAGGTGTGGCAAACTAAAGGATGTGGAGATGGTTGAGAATGTAGAAGTAAAAGAAAACAATTGGGAATAAGTGAAGAGGAAGAAAACTATTAATAAACAAGTTACTCAGAACCCCACTCAATCTCATGGAAATACTGTTACCACTTCTAACCCCCCCATAAACCTAACCCCTCCAGTCGAACCGTCATCTAATTCCTTCAAACTCTTGGATGAATATCCCCCATCCCCTCATTCCCCACCCCCCACAACCTAATGCTATTGTCAGTATCTCATCCCTACCCCTCAGCTTCTCACCTCCCGGCCCCCCCCACCCCCTCCTTCCATTGAAAGAATCCTCACTAGAAATAAAATCAAAGAAACAAAAAATTCTCTGGAACAGCCAAAAAAAGCTGGGAGGAAATCCAACAAGGAACTTAGAGATGAGGTCGCAGCAAAGGATATGGCCATTGGCACCCAAAAGCGAATGGGCACCTTCCTCGACAAACAGAAAGGAAGTGGGGAGAAAACGCAGCAAAAGGACAAGGGTGGGAACCACCACAAACAAAGTAAATAATGATTTTGGTCTCTTGGAATAGCAGGGGGTTGGGTTTTGCTTTAAAACTCAATGCAACAAGAGACCTACTAAAGCAAGAACATCCGAATATATTAATGATCCAAGAGACCAAAATCAGCAACCAAGAGTTTCAAAACTTGATAGAAACACAAAAAATTATGAGGGAATAGCCATAGACTCCAACGGGGCCTCAGGAGGCATTGGTACGTTGTGGAATAAATGGAATTGGAAAATTGTCAGCCAAAAACTCAACATCAGTTGGGTCAGGACATATTTAACAAAGAGGAACACAAACACCAAATATATTGTTATAAACATCTACTCACCAAATCACTACAGAGACAAAGCTTTATGTTGGGAGTCACTAAAAGAAGAGGTACAAGATGTTCAAATAGATAATCTAGTCATGGGAGGTGATCTAAACCTGATACAGAATATAGAGGAGAAGCTGGGAGGTAAATACTTTGGCGATCCATCAAGAGTAGCCTTGGAGGATATTATTGCTGAGCATAAGCTACTTGATATCCCTCCTAGCAATGGGAAATTCACATGGAGCAACAAAAGAACGGGTGTTCGTAACATAAAGGAAAGGCTTGATAGAATTTTGATCCAAGAGGATATAGTAGAAATTTTTTCGTCCATCAAGAGAAAAATCATGCATGCTTCGGCATCCGATCATAAGCTAGTTGTGCTTGTTAAGGACAAGTGGGATAATCAAGGCCCAATTCCATTTAAATATAGCAAAATTTGGGACAACAAGGAAAGCTTTAGGAACATAATAAAAGAAAATAAAAGAAAGTTAGGACGCAGAGGTGTTGGGCTCCCTACAATATGTTTGGGAAACCAGCTTAAAAATGTAAGAGCAAAAATCAAAACGTGGGCCAAAGAAGAAGCTCTCAGGGACAAGAAAAAAAAACAGAGTTGCAAGAGAAGCTAGAAAAGTGGAACAAAGATAAAGAAAATTAGCGAGTCACTGAACAAGACAAAGCCCATAAAACAGAAATTTTTTTGACCCTCTACAAGCAAAATAGAAATGAAGAGGAGGAACTCAGGCAAAAGTCCAGATCTCTTTGGATTCAAGCAGGGGACAAAAACACTGTTTTTTTCCACAACAATCTGAAGATTTGACGAGTGGGCAACCAAATTGACAAGATCCATGTGGAAGGACAGGAAATAAAGGGAAGAGAAGAAACAAAAGAGGCAGCACATAACTATTTTAAAAAGCTCCTCACAGCAGGGGAGCAGCATGTGGACAGCTCTGATTTTCTTCAGCAAATTAGCAGCAAATTTGGTGAACAACAAAACAATGAGCTTGAGAAGGAGGTAACAACGGAGAAAATCAGGGAAGCTATTTGGAGCATGCACCCTGGAAAAATCTCCAAGCCCTGATGGATTCACCATTGCTTTCTACAAGAGCCATTGGGGGACAATTAAAAAAGATCTGGTCCCTATGATTAAGAATGTCTTCAAAAAACACAAGGTGGGGAAAAACACCAAAACCTCTCATTTGGCCCTCATCCCCAAAGAGCTAAATCCTATCTCCTTCGATAGATTCAGGCCAATCTCTCTTTGCAACTCCTCATATAAAATCATCACTAAGATTTTGGAAAATCGATTAAAAAAATCGTGCCTTGTCTCATCTCGGAAAACCAAGGGGGCTTCATCCCAAAAAGGCAAATAACTAACAATGTGATCCTCATACAAGAAGCCATTCATAGTAGCATCCAAAACAAAGAAAGAGCTATGGTCATAAAGTTGGATATGGCTAATGCGTTTGTGTTGAAAAATGTGCAACAAGAAATGCTAAATTTAGAATATGCTAAAAATAGACCTGGTAAAAATAGCAGTTTTTCCAGTGAGGTCATTGGCCACATTGGGTGAGAGGTGAAACTGCTAAAAATAAAAAGTTCTAAAAATAACATTTCTGGGTCCCTTCCTATTTATAGCAGTGCCTAGTCTATCTATAGGTAGTAAAATTAATTTTGGTCTTAACAATAGTTGGAAATATTAATTAATTAATTTAGTTGAGTTAGTTAATTATGGAAAATTACACTTGAAGTCTTTGTAAGATCATGCAATTATTTTCTCCCTTGATTTAGGAATTTATCCCTTGATTAATGGAGATAAGGTTCAGTTCTATAATGAGAGAATCAATTGACTTAGTTCAAACTAGTCAAGTCCAGTTAGATTATTTTAACAAGTTGTTAAAATAATAAAGTATAGTTTGTTAATGCTTGCATGCATGTGACAACTATTATTTTAGATAACTGAGGCTTCACTCATAAATAATTGATGCATGTCAGTTCAGACAGAGACCCAGTTGAGATCAGATGAGGGACAATGTTAAATCAGATGCTTGGATATTTCTAGTAAGTATTCCTTGCATTGAGAAGGATCTATTATAGGAGATTGGAGGACTTGTGGCCTATATATTGAGGCCTAGGTAGTCCATGATTTTCATCTTCTGATTGAAGATCATCAGAGACATCTTCTGATTACAGAGAGAGCAGGATAGCTATTGAGCTTATTCTTTATGTATGTTGAAGAGGATTTCCACTTGATTGATAATACATGGTTGGGGTTTTATGATGGTGCTTTCCCCTGGATATATCTTGTGTTATGTGTGATGATTCCTTCTTATCAGTTATATGTGTTCTTATTGATGTTGCTTATGTTTGATTAAGCTTCCTCTAAATTGTTTGTAGAAGTAGATCAAGTGTTTTGCTTTAGTACATTGCATGACTAGGTTGATCTACAGGTAGAAAAAATTCTACATGGTATTAGAGCTAGCTAATTTGTAGAAAAAGTTCTACATGGTATCATAGCTAGCTGATTTGTAAAAAAATTCTACAAAATTATACATGGTATCAGAGCATAGGTAATTAAGCAAGAACAATATACTGAGAGGAGATTTCAAAGTTTTGAGTTTTGGGCCGAGAGTTTGCAAAGCAGATCTGAAAATTTCTATACAAAATTTCCAAAAATAAATAGCAGATTTGGATTCCTTGCAGAAAAATACCCAAAAAAAATCAGTTGAATCGGAGTTCGGATGAGGGAGATATTGCTGATTTAAAATCAACTCCTTTTCTAGAAAATTTCGTGACGGCAGGAAAGTGGAAATATATTGGTGTGCTAGCCAAGAACCTATATGCACTTGAGGTACAAGTTGCATGCAAAGCCTTGAGGAGCAAGGCAAAGGTTAGATACTTGGTGGTTGAGAGGGAGAGTAAATTACCTCTTAACATGCAACGCTAGAAGAAGTCTCAGACAATTGTGGAGGAGCCACGATTGGTGCAGCAACTTCAGGAGGTTGTCGAGCAACCACAATAGGGGAAGCTGAGTGGAGATCGGGTAGAGACATCTACTCATGCAGAGACCTCTAGTAGGAGGAAACTTCGAGCCAGGTGGGTAGAGGGATCGCATGCAGCCATATCTCCAGGTAGGAGGTGGGGCAATATAGAGTGATCATCCCAAGGAGGAGGGGCATGATCCTTGAGGTACCCAACCTCTTGGATGAGACCTTGCTACAGGAGCCCCAATGTGGAGTAGTAGGAACTGATTGATTGGGTAGAGATAGATGCGTATGGAGCGGAAGAGAGAGCGACAGTGCAGGGAATCCTAGGACAGCGCATAGGTAGCAGGCTACAACAATGCGAGAGGCACAAGTGTTTTGCACAGTGCTAGGTGGCACAAAAAGGTGTGCAATGGTGCTAGATGCATGGAGATGTTGCAATAGCATAGATGTCAGAGAGGGAGCACTTGTCAGCAGCAGGTAGAGCTTCAACATCAGAGTATGTTCCTAGCCCAACATAGTGGTCAGTTGGGAGTGTTTTTGTTCCAAGTGTTTGTTGGAGCAAGTGGACCAGGTAGATGTGTTGCATGCAAAACATTCCAGAGTTACAAGATCGGGTTCGAGAGAAAGCCTTTCTTGTTGAGAGGGAGTGTTGAAAAATGTGCAACAATAAATGCTAAATTTAGAATGTGGTAAAAATAACATGTCTAAAAATAGAAATTTGGCCAGTGAGGTCATTGGCCACATTGGGTGAGAGGTGAAATTGCTAAAAATAGAAAGTTCTAAAATAGCATTTCTGGGTCCCTTCCTATTTATAGCAGTCCCTAGTCTATCTATAGAAAGTAAAATTAATTTTGGTCTTAATAGTAGTTGGAAATATTAATTAATTAATTCAGTTGAGTTAATTAATTATGGAAGATTAAACTTGAAGTCTTTGTGGGATCATGCAATTATTTTGTCCCTCGATTTAGGAATTTATCCCTTGATTAAAGGAGATAAGGTTCAGTTCTATAACGAGAGAATCAGTTGACTTAGTTCAAACTAGTTGTTATGAAACCAGCTCAAGAAAAGATAGAAAAGTAGATCAACACCTTAGAATTCAGCCTCTTCGAGGGGGCAACCTCCTTTGTATTACATAAATGAACAATTCTTGGATGATTCCAATGACAAAACCTCCTTTCTATATATAGGAGTCTAAGGAGTCACAATATAACCCAGTCGATCTAACAATAATAATATAAAGCCACAAAAATAACAATAGAGGAATTCTATGGGGCACAATAATAACAATATGGGGATAATATGGGCACAACAATATTAATAAGGGGTACAACTATAATAGTAATGGGGTAATCACTAGTATTATAGGGACCCAACATGCCCCTCTCCTTCAAAAAAGTGTTTTCCTCAACGCTTGAGAAGTTTTGGATGGTTATGTATAAAATTCTCATCCTCCCATGTGGAATCTTCAACGGATAAGTTCTTCCACTTGATAAGATACTCCGAAATTGATCGATTTCGTAGCTGCCGAGTTCTTGTTTCTGTGACTGCTTCCGGTTCCAATATAAT
>APFE031584494.1:57887-88954 GCA_000404065.3 Pinus taeda
GGTAGTCCATGATTTTCATCTTCTGATTGAAGATCATCAGGATCTTCTGATTACAGAGAGAGAAGGATAGCTATTGAGTTGATTCTTTTTGTATGTTGAAGAGGATTTCCATTTGATTGATAATACATGATTGGGGTTTTATGTTGGTGCTTTCCCCTGGATATATCTTGTGTTATGTGTGATGATTCCTTCTTATCAGTTATATGTGTTCTTATTGATGTTGCTCATGGTTGATTAAGCTTCCGCTAAATTGTTTGTAGAAGTATATCAAGTGTTTTGCTTTAGTACATTGCATTACCAGGTTGATCTATAGGTAGAACAAGTTCTAAATTGTATTAGAGCTAGCTAATTTGTAGAAAAATTTCTACATGGTATCAGAGCTAGATGCTTTGTAGAAAAATTCTACAAAATTCTACAGTTTGATCATGTTTGCCATCGTTTTCTTGTTGCAACTCTTCAAAAGTTTGGCATCTCCCCCAAGTTTATTGGGATCATTGAAGCGTGCATCTCCAATCCATGGATTGCAACTTTGATTAATGGAAGGCCCAATGGATACTTTCGCAGCACTAGAGGTTTGAATCAGGGATGCCTACTCTCCCCTTTTCTTTACATCATTATGGCTGAAACGCTTAGTATATAGCTGGAAAACAAGGGAATTAGAAGGGAAATCACTGGGATCAAAATAGTTCGCGGGGTTAAAGAAATTAAGCACTCTCTCTTCGTTGATGATACTCCCTTGATTGGGGGAGCCTCTAGTATTATAGCTAGAAGGTTCAAAAAGGTGTTAGATGACTTCTTAGCTACCTCTAGAGGTCTTTTGAACAATAAAAAAAGTAGAATATGCACCTGGAATGTACCAAATAATATCATGCAAAGGATCTCCCAAATCATGGAAATCCCAGTTCAACAAAAATGGAGTCATTTCATCTATTTGGGGTTATCGTTGGCCAAACAAGGGATTAATATAGAGACATGGAATAAACAAATCGAGAAAGTGAGAGGGAAATCCCAAAGCTGGGGGATCATGTGGTTAAACTTGGCTGGTAGAACCATCTTAATCAAAGCTCTTCTTTCGGCTTTGCCAATTTATCAGTTTTCTTTAACATTGGCTCCAGCTAGCATTCACAAGCAAATGGAGCTTATAATCATAGGCTTCCTTTGGCGGGGTGGGAGGTAGGACTCCAAAAAGTTCAGTTTGGTCCGGTGGGATCAAGTGACTCTTCCCTTCAAATATGGAGGCATCTCCATCTGCCTCCCAAACTTAAAAAACAAGGCTCTTGGTATTAAGCTAGTCTGGCACATGCTAAATGGGCAGGATCAATGGTGGGGAGAAGCCTTGGCTAGGAAATATCTCAACAGGCAGAGATCCTTGATGATTAATGAGCTGATTCTGGAACGTCCTTGCACCCAAACATGGAGGCTTATTAAAAAACTATTCCTCACATTAAAGATCAATTCTCAAGAAATCTTGGAAACGGAGAAAACACTTCCATTTGGAATGACAAAATTATGGGGGCAACACCTTTAAAAAGAAACCACAATTTGAGAGATCTCCAAGACTGGTTGGAGGAGAAGGGTATATCATCCTTATTCTCCATCTCGAAGTGGAAGAAAAATAGATGGACTGCTTGGAAAAAGCCCCCTCTACCAAATCGTCTCTCTGCTCAGTAGGAAGATTTGAAGGCTCTGCTCTATGGCTCAGCTTTGATAAATAAAAAGAGTATGGACAGTTATATTTGGGATCCTACCGGAGGAATTTACACTATCAAATATGCATACAACTTCCTTCGAAACCATAGAAACTATGATAATTGGAGCCTTTGGCCAGCTGTGTGGAAGAATGCTTGCCTTCCTAAAATCAAGTTTTTCGCCTGGACCCTGCTGAAAGGGAGGATTCTTACAGCTGAGAATTTGAGGAAAAAAGGCATTCATGGGCCTTTTATGTGTGTTCTTTTCCAAGAAGAAGAAGAGAGCACCTAGCACCTCTTTTTGAACTGTGTTATAGCTAGACAGTGCTGGAAGCAAATTATCAGCCCCCTTGATTTGAATATTGACTCAATTGTGCAGCTGTCTCCTTTACACAAGAACTGGACTCATAGCTACCCTTATGCCAAGAAAAATAAGGATGCCATCATGAGTGTCTGGAAGTGTCTCCCCTCCACTCTTTGCTGGAAATCTGGTTGGAAAGAAACAAGTGCATCTTCAAGGGCAAAAAACCTTGCTCGGGTTCTATTCTAGCCAAAACTTGGGCCCAAACTGCGGAAATGATCAGCTCTAAAGGTGTGACACCCATGGATCAATCCAACTGGATGAAAGTAGAAAATGATTGGTACAACAAAATCCCCAGGGATGGCCCAGTTAGGAATCATATACCAAAGACAGTTGGAAACTACCATAAAAATTGGAAGCTTCGGGGCAATGAAAAGGAAATAGAAGGGTGGATCAAAAACCAAAGAAGCTACATCCTCTTCTTTGATGTAGCCTCTAAGAACAACCCCGGAAGAGCTGAGGCAGGTGGGCTTATCCTGGATCAGCAAGGTGAAACAGTTTCCACATATGAATGGGGTCTGGGGACTCTATCAAACAATAGGGCTGAGGCTTATGGTTTGCTTATGGGCACTAGCATCCTCACAAAGCTTCAGGCGAAAGATCCAATCATTATAGGAGATTCTGCTATTATAATAACTGCAATGGAAGCTGGAAGAGATTTCAAAAGTCAAGCCTTGAACAAAATTAAGCAAAGAATCAATGATAATGTTAACATTCTTAGAAAAGTTTCCTATAAACATGTGTTAAGAGCCCATAATCAAGCTGCAGATGCTTTTGCCAACAAGGCGGTGGACAGAGGGGTAGGCACAACTAGAGAAAATGAGGTTGTCTATGAAAAACCAATACCATAATCAACCTTCGATGGTGATCTGGCCCTTCATACAAGACTTGGGAAATTATAACATCCATTTTAAAAAGGGGGATATTAGTACAACGCAGATTCAAAAGGAGATTCTCCCTCATAATTCTGACATGAAAAACATAGAAAATCTGCCTAGAGCTGAGTGGAATATCTCCTCTGTTTAGAACTGCAGGTTTTGTATCATGCTGTCGAACAATTCTCACCCTCAAGAAAAGACTGTAGTTGGTAAATGTCTCTTCATGTGCAGGGGTGTCACGAACTGTCATGTTATCACTGCCAGGATGGTTCACGAGGAGCTCCACATTAAGGATTATAAGAACCAACTCAGGATAAGGCTTCCACACAAGAAGGCTCATCTCAGTGGTGATAGTAGAAGATTTCCTGGTCGTAGTGCTTGTCTAAGGTGGTTTCCGGGGAGTAACAAAAACACCCTCTCTTCATTGTGCATGGGCAAAGGTAATTTGGTCCTGTCTTTCTTATGGTTCTGTAATTTTTCAGCTAATCTCCCGTTTGCTCATGTGTTTCCGATCAAAATTGTGTACAGGGTGTCTCAAGTCTCTCCAGTTGTGCTCCATCCCTTACTTTTTCTCAGTTCCTCTACTCGCCCTCTGCAGAATTTCTCTCAGCCTCCCCGTCACTCCTCATCCTCTACTCTCATCAGACTTGTGGGTTTCAGAAGACACAGTGTCCACTCCCATTGGCTAGCTCTTCTCTGCATACTCATCCCTTCTCCCACAAGCTCCTACATCTGCTGGCAATGGCTTCAACACACCTCTAGTGATGACCTGAATTCCAAGAATCTCTCGGGAATTTACAGGCTCTTGAAGCAGGGAGAAAATTCTGCCATGAACTTGAGAACTGTTGCCTTTCACCCAATCACGTCTAGTAGTCTTTAGCATAAGAACAACAATATGTCAAGCAATCCTCTGGAACAGATTGAGAATAACAATAGTTGTGCGCTCTGTCGGGTCAACTGCTTTATGATTGGGCGATTCATCAAAACTCTTAACGAGCTCAAGGCTGAATTGGAAAATGAAAACAAATCCAAGAAGAAAAAGTTTGAAGAGCAAAAAGCTGAGATCGAAGGGCTCAAGGAGAAATGTCAGCATCTTGAAGAAGTTGTGAGATACATAAAGACTCTGAATCAAAGTGAGCAAGGCAAAGCCTCGACCAAACTCAACAACAAGAAGGATAAGCCCCCCGATGACTCGGTCAATCAGTTTTTGTGACCTCATTGTCAGTTTTTCTATGCTTTGTAAATTATTTTACTATTAGGATAGTTTGTTTGTCAATATAGTTTTGTTCTATTTCAATTTCTAAGAAGCAAGACCAGTGATATGGAGGATGGGACTGTGCTCCCCTTTTGCACCTCCCTCACTGATCTTCTCCTCTCTATATGTACTGGGACCATGTCACTCCACTGTTGTTTTATAATATAATAGTACCCGACCTTGTTAAAAAAAACAATGCTGAAAGGCAAAACCAAATGCTTGCAAAAAGGAAATGAACAACAATGCTATTTAGTAGAAATGAACAACATAACTTATGAAACTGCAATGAACAGCAAAGTTAGTTTACTGGAATGAACAACGAAGCTCTGTAATTGAGATGAACAACATAGCAATATAGTTGCAAAGAATAATAATCTTATTATGACGAGAAGGAACAACAACGCAATTCAGTTACAACATATATAATGGAACAATTCATTAAATCTAGAAACAAGAAACAGTAAAGCAATGCGATTCCAATAAACAAAGATCAAACCAAACCATCACACAACATATATCGTAAAGGAATGGTATAGAATAGCAAGTGGATCCACCAGGGCCGAGCCCATAGTCGCTAGTGAAGCACCACTAGACTACTTTAGTATAGAAGAAAGAACAACAACTGGATTATGTATTAATCATATGCAAAAATGGTTACAACCATTCGTACTCTATTTTAATTAATGAAAGTCGATGATCAAAGTGAAAATACAACAGTAAGTTCTGAATAATGATGATTAATCCCATTCTTTACAAGCGTTGTCCCTTTTATAATGGCCAGGCGGATAAAATAGGAATAGCAGATAGACTAGTAACATCGATCCCTCAGGATCAAGAGATCCTGAGGGATCCGCTCAATCTTCTAACTCTAGTTAACTCTTTGTCTTTTGCGCTGATGCTGTGGTATTTTCAATTCTTATCCTTAACTGTGCACTCGAATCTTGACCTACTGGCTAGATACAGCTTCCTAGTGAAGGAACAACAGTTACTCTATTTTTTCTTTTCCCCCGGAATGGTAATTTTCCATTTCTTCTCTTTCCTGCATGAGAAAAGACAATAATTAACTAAATTGGAATAATCAATGACTCCCTAGTTTTCACTAGAATTCTTTGATATATTATCATCTTAGAATATAAAGGAGATATGATTATGGAGAAAGATAAGGAAAGAAATGTCAAATTCATACCTTTTCCATAGCTCAACACACTCCCCTGCTTACCCTTTTTCATGCCCTCATGAAAACCATGTAGTTTGTATGCAAAGCAGTGAAAGAATAGGCTGGAGAGGGGATGTCATGAGGTGGTCTAAATCATGATTTTTAGCCAAAACTTCAAAGATGGGCCCTGTCTACCCTTCAGGAAATTCATATATGGCTTTATACCCTTCTGCAGGATACCAGATAATAACGCTTCGAAACCTACAACCTAGCCAATACAGGCCTTCCCTCAAGATGAGGTTACTATAGGTAACCAGGCGATCTGCAGCTAATTTAATGTTTTTGTAGTTGAATGGCTCTCTGTCCTAGATATTTCGATTGGAAGTCTTCCATCTGAATTTAGTTTCTGCCAAGGAATTGTCTTTGATAGAGAGGAAATATTATATCCCTTACTGGACAATTCCTTTGTGGATAGGTCCCAAGGTCTGGATTACTCCCTCCTTTTGCATTAGACTTTTATGTTTAACTAGCAGCTGTAATGGGTTTTTCAGTTCACCCCTGACCCAAAGGTCTAACCCATTTTCTTGCCTCTGAAAAGCGTTATGGGATTTGAGCCACTTCAACTGGTTAACAACAAATGAAATGAATGCTTGAAACTATACATCACCCACAAAAGGACTGGGATTCTTCTCCATTTTTTCTTCCAATATAAAATTATGTAAATAAAACTCATAGAGTAATCATTGAACTTTTACTCCATGGTGTTTGTAGCAATTTATAAAATCTTCAACAATTTTTAATTCTATAGGTTTCCCTGCCCTAATAGCCTTAATTTTTAACTATAAATACCTCTCTAACAATAATAAAGCATAGTTTTTAGCAGGGGACCTACATACTAAAACATATGTATATAAGGAATAGAGAGTATCCATTTGACACATGACTGTTTTCAGTTTGTTCTTTATCTCTTTAGCTCTTTCTTCTACCCTCTGATATTTATCGAAGGCTTGATTTTCTAATGCATTGATGTCCCTTAATTGTTGTTGTAATTCTTGGTATTTTTGTTGAGGAACAATCTCGTCCTCAAGCTTCTCTATAGTCAATTGAGCCTGTGCCAGGTCTAGTTGGAGTTTTTTTATACCAGGGTTGTTGCGTACCAAAACATTTTTGGGTTGAAAATCTATCTAGGTACTCTTATTACAAGACTGAGTGCCTATAGTCTACGTCCCTTTATCATGGAATGGAATGCGTGAGGTCTACGTTGCCTACTGTTCCTTATCGTTTTGAATGAGTATGGGTTCGGTTTGAGTCTTCGTGGCCTTCGTATCATGGAGTTCAGTTTGAATAGCTGCATTCACTGTTTTCAGGGTTCTTCTTGAGATTTTCCCCCTTTTTAGTGCCCTTATCTTTTATTTGAGTTGTTTCACTAAATTTTGCAGCTTTTGTTGTTCCTTTCGCAACTTCTTAATTTGACTCTTCTTCTTCTTGAAAGGAACAACTATTTCCCTAACTGTTTCTATTCTTACTGGACTCGGCTACTCAGTTGGATTTTTCTCTCCAAGGGTTGTGCCTTTGCCCTGGCTAGTTTCCATTTCCTCTGTTTGGAACATATTTTATGTGTTCGCATTGTCCTGACTAGGTTCGTCTAGAGAGGTAACTCTAGTTTGGTCTGCCACTTCCTAAGTGGCTTTTGCTCGTGCTTCTACTTCATCATTTATTTCTTTTGATATACTCTTGCTGTGGGCAGAGTTTTCTTGTGATTGCTCTGCTTCAATATTAAGGTTGAAAAAACTTTGGGGATGAATATATTCACTCATATTGGCCAAAATCTGGGCCAATTTGTCCTCCTATAATGGGTTTTGTGGTGGACTTGCACTGGGGGTTAAGGGAAGTTCCACTTCCTCCCTCTCTTCTTCACTAGTATGCTATGTTTCTTCCTCCAATTCTAATTCTTGGTTGTCTCTTCCTTCCAGCTGTAAGGGTTGTTCATTTTTAGAGCTATGTAATTCTAAGGGTTGGCTGCTGCTACCCTCGAGGTTCTCAGATGTTCCCCTGCTTGTTATTAATCTGTAAGGGTGTCTACGTTTTTGTGGTTTACTTGCTGTGCTGGTGGTTCTTTTTCTTTTTGGGGCAAGTAAGGCTAATCCCCCGTCTATGGAAAACACCAATTCTTTCCAACTGGTCTGTTGCTGAGCAAGGCTATAACTTACTATCAATTGAATTAAATAATGGTGGCTCACTACAGTATCTATATGGCGGGATTTTTTTATGCTCTGAGCAACATCATGTAGCAAAAAATTCAAATATGTAGGTAAATTTACAGCACATTTCTGTTTTAGTACTACTAGTAATTTGAGGTGGCGTGATCTTACCACATCCTTTCTCCCATTGCATGTAATGTAGCTCTGCACTACTCTAGCCAGTTTCATCCATGGTTCTCCCAGAGATGAAGGTTGGACTCCTTTTCCTTTGACAATCAAGTTTTGTCCCTCGTCCCGAAAGGTGGCCATGGCATCTTGAAGTCTCAATTTTTTATGTGTCCATATGGGTCTGACTGTTGGTAGTCCAAATACCTCAACAATTGCTATATCAATCACTATTATTCATCTTCCTCTTACTATGGAATGATCATCCTGCAAATTATGCAAAAATTCGATAGCCACAGTTTCATGGGGTTGTTGTAGTCATGTAAGATATGTGATCCATCCAGCCCTTACTAAAATTTCTCATGCAACATCGGGAACTGCTAGTACTTGTGGCTCGCTGCGTACTAATCGTCCTCCCATTTCATTTAAGTTCTGTACACTGTTATTTTTACACAGCAATACACAGAGATAACAATGGAACAACAAACTGTGCATATCAGATAATACCCTTTTTTTAACATCAATACCATTAAAACTTGCTATTAAGGGATTTGATGCAGTCTAGTACACCCAAATAAAATACTGACACATATGCAAGATTATTTTGGAAGTCACCTGCACCCCCCTGAAAAATGATAGGTCGTCCTTGATAGGTTAAATGGAGGAGCGACGTATTGGACGACAATCGTACAGTGTAAAAAGGGCAAGGTGTACATATTCATGACAAGATCACAAAAAGTATCAAGTTGCTAAAATCGAGGCTTAAGATGAAAATTGTGAATAGATACGGAGATGCTATGGAGTGATGCGAAAAAGGGAAAAGGACAACTGACCTAGGTAAAATTCTATGCGGTTATTATTTCACTTAAACCGTTATGATTGACTTTTTAAAACGATAGGTAAAATTCTATGCGGTCATTATTTCACTTAAACCATTATGATTGACTTTTTAAAACGATATTTCATTCATAAAAGGTTCAAAGGGAATTGGGAACATAATCTCTTTTGAAATAAAGATAAAGAAATAAGAAAAGGGTTTATAATTACTATTGATGTTGAAAAATATGACTCCAATACCATCAGCAGAGCTCTGTTGCCCACAGGTGTTTATAACCTTAACAAAGTTGCTTTTTCACCCTTTGGAACCATAATCCTTTATGTATGCCTAGGAAAGTGCCTTGTGATGTTAGAATGGAGGCCATTGTGCTGGCTTGGTAACCAGATGAATCACAATGTCATTCACCGAGAACGAGTGAAAGGTGGATAGGCCGGCTTGTGACGAGACCTCCTGTTCCAAAGACTTTTATTTTTCTGATGTGTCCATTGGATCATATCCCTGGTGTGGTGACCATAGTGGGAATGCCACTTCACTTCTCCCTTATGATCATGATAGGTTGGATCTTGATGATACCCCCTATCCTCCATCTGACAAATCATAGAATTATTAGTAATCATATACATATATTTTTTCTTTCTTTTTCTTTTCTTTTATATAGCACTTCCTATTTATATATAGAGGATGGCTCAACACTCCTTAAGAGTAGGGATGGTGGAAGGAGTATGAACATCTCAATAGAAGAAAATATGTCCTTATTCTTATTCAATAATAATAATAAAAGAGAATTAGGAAATTAGGAAAGAACCAACATGATAAAAATAATCAATCAATTTGAGTTTTAGTGAAAATAAGGACATCAAAGTAATATAGATAGTTGTGTCCTTTCCTTTTTCTTATTAATACAAAGAATTCTCATTAAAGATGATAATTTTTCTTTGATTTTCTTATTTCAGTAACCTCTAACTTTTGTGTCCTTGCATATATTTGTATCTTTGCCTTGAAAGGATCATGAAGAGTAAAACATTATTCACAAAAACTCTCAAAAAATGTGTTGTTCTTTAAGAGGAACAGCAAAAAAAATGCACTCAAAAAGTGTTGTTCCTTATATGGAACAACCGTTGTTCCTCAAGAGGAACAACAAAAAGACAGTGGCACGCAAAACTACGGTTCCTTTAAGAGGAACAACAAAAAGAAAAAAAAATTGTGAATAAAACTGTTGTTCCTTAAGAGGAACAACAGTTGTTCCTTAAACGAAATACCAAGTAAAACATACGCAAAATAAAGTGCTGATCCTTCGGCGGAACAACCTAAAAAACACTCCAAATAGAAAATGTTGTTCCTTAGAAGGAACGACAGAAAGTAAAAAAAATAGTGAAACTATTGTTCCTTTAAAAGGAACGGTAGCTGTTCCTTAGGAGGAACAACGTAAATGTAAGCAGGCGATATTTTTGTTCTTTAAATGGAATGGTTGTTGTTCCTTAAATGGAACGGTTGTTGTTCCTTAAAAGGAACAGTAACTGTTCCTTAAATGGAATCGCAAAAATAAAATACACGCGGATTGTTGTTCCTTAAGAGGAACAACAAAATATGAACACGTAGAGTTGTTGTTCCTTAAGAGGAATGGTTTCTGTTCCTTTAGAGGGACAACAACTATTCCTTAAGAGGAACAACAAAAATAGAAACACGTGAAAGTGTTGTTCCTTAAGAGGAACAACAAAAATAGAAACACGTAGAAGTGTTCTTCCTTAAGAGGAACGACTGCTGTTCCTTAAGAGGAACAACAGCTGTGCCTTAAGAGGAAAAACAAAAATAGAAACACGCAAAAGTGCTATTCCTTAAGAGGAACAGTAGCTGTTCCTTAAGAGGAACAACAAAAATAAAGCATCAAACGGCTGTTCCTTAAGAGGAACGGTCGTTGTTCCTTAGTAGGAACAACAAAAATATATGGACATGCAAAGATGTTGTTCCTTAAGAGGAACAGAGGAACAACAGTTGTTCCTTAAGAGGAAAAATAAAAATATGAGCACACAAGATTGTTGTTCCTTAAGAGGAACAACTGTTGTTCCTTAAGAGAAACGACAACTATTCCTTAAGAGGAACAACACAAAAATTAAATAAAGAAACCTCTGTTATTCCTTAAGTGGAATGGTTGCTATCCCTTAAGTGGAACAACAACTGTTATTTAAATGGAACAACACTAAAATCTATACAAAAAAACAGTTTATATAAGCAAAATTAAAGAGAAATGTTTATATACAAAATTAAAAAACAAAGGCATTGTTCAGTGAATTAATGCTGAGCAGGGGTTATCTTCCTCAGCAAACATTTACATAGTGGAATCTTCCCGTAATTGTTGGTAAAAGGATTCCCTGGTAAGCGGTTTGTGATAAAGTCACACTCGATGACCATTCGCTTTGAAAGAATGTCCAGATCCATCAATGGTTGTCAATGTAATGGTGCCATTGTCATGCACTTTCTGTATCTCATAAGGTCCAAGCCATCGTATTCGGAGTTTTCCAAGGAAATCCTGGAACTTGGAATCATATAGGAGTGCCCAGTCTCCTTCATGGAAGATTTTCTTTTTAATAAGGGCGTCATGCCATTTTGCTCTCTGGTGTTGAATTAATGTAGTGTGTTGAAGAGCTGAGAGCCTGATTTCATCTAACTCATTGATTTGTTGTAATCTATAGATATGGGTTTCGTTTAAATTCAAACCCACCTCCTGCATTGTTCTTAATGTTTGAATTTCGAATTCGATTGGGAAGATGGGTTCTTTTCCAAATACTAATTGATATGGTGAATACCCAGTGGTATTTCTCCACGTTGTATGGTATGCCCACAAGGCTTCCGGCAATCTTGAAGCCTAGTCATGTCTATGTGATGCAACTGTTTTTGTAAGTATTGCCTCAATCACCTTATTAGTGCTTTCTACTTGGCCATTTCCTTGTGGGTGGTATGGAGTTGTAATTTTGTGCAGAATGTGGTAATTTTTTAATGTTGCAGCAATCTTATTACCTACAAATGGTGGTCCTCCATCTGTAATTATGTCCCTCAGGAGGCCATATCGCATAAATAATTGGAAAAGAAAATGTATTACTAAATCCTTTGTAGCTCTTGGCAGTGCCTCTGCTTCAACCCATTTAGTAACATACTCTTTTGCAACCAGTATGTATGTTTTCTGATTTGATGATGGGTTAAAAGGACCAATAAAATTGAAAGCCCATCGCTCAAATGGCTCGATTACTAACTACGCGTTTAGAGGCATCTCATCCGATTGTCCAGGGCGTCCCACCCTCTAGAAGATATCACAGGCTTGAACAAACTTTTTAGCATCTTTAATGATAGTGGGCCAGTAATAGCTTGTTTGTAAAACTTTGTGACCGGTCCTGTGGTCTGCAAAATGTCTGCCACACGGCCCATTGTGGCATGCTTTTAGAATGTCAAATACTTCATCTTCTCGGACGCATCTTTTGATGTGCATATCTGCCCCTGTATGAAATAAGTAGCCCCCAATCCAAGAGAATCGGGTACTGCGCTGCACTATCTGTTTTCGTTCATTAGGCATTAGATGCTTGGATAATTTTCCCACTGCTAAGTAATTTGCAACGTCGGCATACCACGGTGTTCTGACAGTAACAACAAACAAATGTTCATTCGGAAATTGATCTTCAACTCTTGATGCATCCGCTGACTTTGGCATTCATGAGAGAAAATCAGCTACAGGATTCTTTTCGAGGTCAGTCCTTAATTGTGATATCAAATTCCTGCAAGAGAATCAACCATCTTGTTACTCTTCCATTTGTAACAGGTTTATTTGCTAAATATTTTATGGCAGAGTGATCTGTATATAAAACTACAGGATACCCAGTGATATAACGTCTAAATTGATTTACAGCATATATTACAGCTAAAAATTCTTTTTCAGTCACAGTATAGTTTAATTCAGCGGGAGATAGATTTTGGATAATATAATAAATTGCATATGACTTTTTATCTTCTTCTTGTCCAAGAACTGCTCTAATTGCTATGTTTGAAGCATCAGATGAAATTTGGAATGGAAAATCCCAATTTGGGCCCCTTAGCACTGGGGCTGCTGGTACAAGCCTTTTTAGATACTCAAAAGCACGGTCGCACTTGTCTGTCCAAATGAAGTCAATATTCCCTGTTAGTGTGTATAAAGGTGCAGCAATATGAGAAAAATGTTTTATAAATCTTCTTTAATATTAAGAAAATCCCAAAAAACTGCGTACCTCTGTTTGTGTGGTAGGAGTAGGTATTAACAAAATTATTTGAATTTTAGCAAGATCTACTTGTATTCCAGTTGCTGAAATATAATGACCTAAGATGAGTCCCTCGGTCATCATCATATGACACTTTTCATGGCTCAAACAGAGCCTGGTGGCAATGCATCTTTGCAGCACTTTTTCTAATGTTTGTAATGTTGGCTCAAACTCATCCCCATAAGGTGTGAAGTCTTCCATATATACTTCGAGCCCTTCATTTATTAAATTTGAAAATAAAAAATTGAGTACAGCCCTATGAAATGTGGCAGGGGAATTACATAGCCCAAAGGGTAAGACCCTGTAAGAAAATGTTCCCCAAGGACAGGTATAAGTAGTTTTATCCTGATCTTCAGGGGCAATCTGAATCTGATTGTATCCACTGAAGCCATCTAGGAAAGAAAAAAATTTCTTTCCTGCTAATGTGTCTAATACCTGATCAATGAATGGAAGGGGGAAGCAGTCTTTCTAGGTTGCTTTGTTCAATTCTTTATAGTCTACACATATCCACCACTTTCCATTCTTCTTTGGCACCACTACTAGTGGAGAGACCCACTCGTTGTCAGATATTGGGTAAATAAAGTTTACATCTAAAATTTTTTGCAATTCAGCTTTCACAATATCCTTAAGATCAAGGTTTAATCTCCGTTGGGGTTGGCGAACATGTCTAGCATCATTTTCTGTATCGATGTGGTGTGTACACAACTGGGGATCAATTCCTTTCATGTCCAAGTAATCCCATGTAAAGGCTTCCTTATATTTTCTCAAGAGTTGAACCAACTTTTCTTCTTGTTCAACAGTCAAGTTTTTGTTAATGTTCAAAGTTTTTCCCGGCTCAATCTCTATGGTTTTGCTGTTATAAACAGGGGTGGTTGGTATTGATTGATCATGAGTATCTTTTAGGGAATCTTCTTCTACTTCATTATCAAATGTTGTCTCGATCATGTGATATTGTGGATGCGATCTTGTTTCTGATTAATTAATGTAGGAGTTAATGATGTCGTCCTCTGTTTGGTCTTTAAATTCGAGGGCATCTTCTATGGTTAGTAGTGATCTAATGTTTTCAGTTAGGTATGATCCAGGTTGTTTTTTTGTTTTGATTATTGTTAATCTTGGATGGGCTGGAGGGTATAAGGCTAAATTCTTTACATTGCTCCCTCTTGCTATCGTCATGTTGCCTTGCCGACAACCAATGTAAGTGTCAGCAGTTGCTAGCCAAGGTCTACCTAGAATTAAAGGGTGTCCATCCAGTCGATTTTTGGGATTAATGATCAGAAAGTCTATAGGGTACTCCCAGGAGTCTACAGATACCATTACATCATGTAGTGTGCCTTCTGGTCTGACTACCGATTGGTCAGCCAAATCCAATAAGGTTGTGGTTGTGTTTAATGATGTAATGCCAAGCTTTTGACAAGTGGTGGTTGTCAGAATATTGATTGCAACTCCTAAATCAACTAAGGAATTTGGGAAGGAGCATCCATTGATTTGCACCATCACTATAGGATTTCCTGGGTCCTCATATTTTACAGGTGCTTCCCTTCCTGATAGTAAGTTAGATAGGGTACCGACTACTTGGATAGTTGGATTAGTTGTTATTTTCCTCTTTGGATCTTTTATGCATAATTATTTGATGGTTTTTGCATAAATTGGGATGTCTTGGATAGCCTAGAGGAGTGGAATTTTGTTACACAAATTCTTTAGTTCTCCCAGAAGATCAAAATCAGGATGTTCTATTGGGCGAGGTATGATCAATCATTCTAGGAATGGAGGAGAAGAGGTGGTTGCTTGTTCATGAGTTTGTTGTCTAACCAAATTCTCTTCTTGTGGTGTTTGTTTATAGGTAACGAATTTTCAACTTGAACATTTGTATCTCCCTCTGATTCTATTATGCGCCTAGATCTTAATTGAAGGTCATTGCACTCCCTTAACTCGGTTTCTGGTTCTAGTCCTTCAATTATTTGCACAGATTGAACCAGTCTATTGTTGGGGTTCGGGTTGGGTTAGGCTGGGAGCTATGGTCTTAAGTTGGTCTGGGGATTTTGTTGCAATGTATAAGGTGCTGGCAGTGTAGGTTGAGGGAGAGGAATCATTCCAGTTGGTTGATTCATAGGTTTTTTCCAGTTCGACTGCAAGGTTTGAATTTGCGAGGCGAAGGGTGACCACTGTGTTGAATACGCATTATTTTGCCAAAGTGGTGGACAGTAAGGAAAGTTCGGCCAATTGGTTTGATTTTTTTGATTTGGCCATGGTGATATGGGGAATGGCTACTGTGACCAGCGGGGAAAAGGTGGCTGATTCTGCCATATTCCATTATATTGTTGAGCATTATATTGAGGAGACTAAAAATAAGAGGATGGATCAACGGGCATACCTGTTTGTCATGGCTGCCACTTGCGACGCTGATTTAGTAGGTAAAGTAGTTATGTTTCTTCTTCTGCTTCTTTGTAGAGTGCTTTCAATCCTGGGAGTGAGGGGAAACTTTCTGTGGAGTGATCTTTTGTGTAGATGGCACAGACTTGGAATGTATCCAGCGAGCATTCTTTGTGGCTATGTTTCTTTCTGCATCTAGGGCAGAATATCGCCAAATTTTGTTCTGTTTCTACTTGCTTTTGTTTAGCTTGCATAATGTCAAGCTGCGTTGTTAGAGTCCCTGGAATATCAGTTTTGAAATCTTCTAGTATATTGCTGATTTCTGCACGGGTTATACCTCCACCGGAGATCTTCTTATCCCTTGTGATCATGTCATGTTTTATTGGATTCAGTCTTGTGCTGCCTCTTGAACTCCTGATACACAAATCAATGATGTCAGCAAAATTTTCCTGATATATGTTACCTTTGCCCATAATGTTTAATGTTTCAACCCATTGTTCTTTTATCCCCTTAATTAGTGTAGTTTTTAGCACATTGTCAGGCAAGGGTAAAGATGCATAAGGAGATCTTTGGGGATTGTATTGAAAGCGTTCTACATATTCCTCCAGTGTTTCACTAGGTCTTACTGTCATTTAAAATAGTTCATCCTTTAATTCTCTGGATCTACAATAATCCTGATATTTCTTTAGAAAAGTAGTTTTCATCTTATCTCAGTTGTTTATAACACCTCCACCTAACCCCATAAACCATCGTAAAGCTGCTCCTTTTAATGTGGAGGGAAATAATTCTAGTTTTTGGGGATCGGTGGTATAGTCATTACCCCTGACATAATACATCAAACTCAAACAGGAATGCATCTGGATCCTCTGATGTTAAGCCATCGAATGTAGGAATATTCTGGAGAGGAATGGCCTTCATAGATGCATTAACTGCAGTGTCCACTTTGGGATATTGCAGTGTGGAGGTTTGAGGTGTTTGTTGGTTCTAGGCCATTTGATCAAATATGTGCCAATACCCTTTTGGGATTTCTAGGGAGTTATTCCTAGGATGACTAGAAGGAGTAGGAATGAGCTTAACAACACTTCCTTGGTCTTGGATAATGAGTGTTCCTTGCTAAACTATGATCTGGGGGGATCTTGGCTCCTCGGGTTCTTCTACTTTGTTTTGGATGATCTTGACAACACTCCCCTTATCTAGGCTACTGAGTGTTTGAACTATTTCGAGAGGGGATCTTGGCTCTTTTGTTTCCCCTGTTTCTCGTCCTCCTTCGCGGAGATTACTAGAATTCCCTTCTTGTAAAGAAATTGGATTAGAATTCTTAATTTCTTGAAAATCTTGCTCAGTCTCTTCTGTTTTGCTGTGCACCTCAGCAAAGGCTACAGATGGTGAGCCTGTGGCCCGAAAGGAGCCAATAGGTTGTTTAGAAGCAACTTTTCTAGGGCCCACTAATGGCTGAGATTCAACTTGCTTAATGATAACATCTATGAAGGTTGATCAACCGAGGGTCACCGGTCCCTTAGCTTTGTCAGGTTTGGGTAGTGGTTTTGGATTATTTTCAAGTTTTTTCTTCTTAGTCATACACACAGCTCAGATATTTATTTCTACCCAAAAAAATTAACAATTCTGTTGGAAAGCAGGCGAGGGAGCAAGGCTTTTACATGCTCCGTACGTAGGTTCTTACCTTCCATTTTTAATACCCAATTCTCTCCTAATAGGCATTCATCAGATGCACACTACTCTTTTTTTTTTAAATGGCTACACTCTCCCTGGCAACGGCGCCAAAATGTTGAGTGATAAAAGGTGTCTATTTAACTCCTATTTATCCTACATTAATTATCAATCTGGGTAAGATTTTCTATTTCAAGAGTGTACATAGTATGTGGCTTTCTTCAAGAGTAATGTTTCTAAATTGCAGTATAGTACTTTCAAATACAAGAGTAAACGAATGCTTGAAATAAAACTTACTTGCAATTAAAAGAAACTCAATGCTTTGAAACTAAATCATTCACTCAGGAAATTAACAGCAATTATCAGTCAAGGATACAGTAGAAATTTTTATCTTTAGTCCATGATATGTCGAAGGAAAATATGTACTGTTCGAGGTGAACCTTGGTGAAAACAAAATGCTTGCACGCTAACTAGTATCACCTACTCAAATCGGTTATTTTTGGGTTAATCCTTGTCAACTCAGTCAAGTAGAGTAAGGTGAGGGGGGAAACCTTAACAAGCACTTCAGAGGTATACATAAACTACTTCTCTGAGGGAACAACCTCTTCTGCTCTCAATAAGTTGGGATCCCTCTTCCACCTCTTAAATGAATAAGTGTTATGCACAATTATGAAAATGAAAAAGTGAAAAAAGTTTGAAAAAAATGAAAAATGAATAAGACAAAAGAAGAGAAAGGCTTCCTACGCAAAGAGGTGATGCAAGCAACTCTGCCGGGGTACTGAATAGGCTTGCTAACAGCAGAGCTGTACTTGTGTTCCTATGTGACTCTATCAGGGTGCTGTCGAGGCCTGTTGGCAACAGAGAAACAGTAGAGATGAAACTAAGACTTAGACAACTATATTGCTTGTGCACCAATATACCCCTCAACCCCAATCAAAACAACTATGTTGCCTTGGCTTGGAATGTGTGTCAATCGACCAAGAGTTTGGCAGATGTTACATCTTACAATCAGGCTAGTGTGAAACCAAGACGAACTAAGAATTGAACAATAATTTCGGAGGTGTTAGACTTGTTTTTCATGAACAAGGTCCATTCAGAGAGTTGGAGTTCTACTAGTGTGTCGCCAAGTGTTGTAGCAGCTACAACCACCCTCCAAAATTTTTCCTTAACTTCTTTTTGGAGCCTCCCTACCAACCTCTCAAAGAAGCATATCTTGCTTCGTCAAGTACACAAGCTTCAATTGTTTTCTTGTATAAAGGCGGCAGGTTTATCAGAGCTTGGTGCATTCCCCTCAAAATCTGTTTCGCCGAACTTGGTCCAGTTGCAAGATGAGAAGCTCGTCCAAGAAATTGCGGAATTTTGGAGGGAAACCAACCTTCCCTCCAGAAATTGCTCAATTCAGTCTAGCGGCCTGTTGGGCCCTAAAATTGTGCAATTCTGCCAGTTTGGCTCCATCCAGAAAATTGTGCAGTTCTTCCCAGCAGGGCTACTCAGCCCAGGAATTGCGCAATCCTGGGAAACAGCTAGCTACTCTGCCCAAAAATTGTTCAAATCTCCTAGGCAGCTAGCCCAACTCCCTTCCATAAATGCGCATTTTCTCCTAGCAGTTGAGCAACGTCTTGCATGTGTAATTGAGTTGACCAATTCCCTCTGGGACTGAGAAAAACCAATTTGCATACATGGGTTGCTTCTCCTAAGGTAGCATTCAAAGGCATCCTTTGATTCATGGATCTACTTTTAGTAGTTGGAGGTTGCATGCAAGGATCATTTCAGAAGCCTCCCAACAAGTGTCGCTCTTCCTAGATTTGTGGCATGCGCGTCACATCTTCGATTTTATCAAAACTCATTAATCAGACACTATAGAGCTCATTCATCACATCAACCTTTTAGCTCTGACATCCCACATTGCATCTAGGAGTCATCGGCACATTCAACTCAGATGTTTTGGGGTAAGCCCGCCTTCCATGTCTTGTGTTGCATTTCTGGCACTTTTTGTGTTTCGCTTCGTATGAATGTTTTCTTCTTGATTTCAGTGACCGCTTGCTGTAATTTTGATAGACACTAGCTTGTACTACCACCATTTCAATTTTCGTTAACATCTCACTATTGTCGCACGCATGAAATTGTTCTTCACGAACGGTCGTCGATTCAGCGACTTGCCTCACCCACATGCATGTTGTTTCATTTTCCGAATCTATCATTCACCATTTGCATGCACAATCATTCACTTATGCTTACACTTAGTATAACCATGCATTTAAATTCACATTCACTTTCAGTTGCCCGTCGGCGAGTCTAGGCAGCCTTGGCCCGGACTCTAACTCACAAGACAACATTGCGCAATACTGAAAGGGAAGGCTCTGTCTTCCTCTCAGGAAATGCAAATTTCTGCCTAGTGACTCTCCTCTAGTGTTGCATGGCACAATTCTGAGGGATAGTGGTTGTTGGCCCAGGAAATTGCGCAATGGAGTCACTAAGCCTGCAACCTTGCTAACTGAGATTGTGCATTGCGCAATTCCAGCAGTCATCAACCAGGATGGACTGTGTGTTGTGCAGTTCCAGAACCAAATCAGCCTCCTGATAGCCCAGACTGTGCCTTGCACAACCTTGGCAGCCAGTCTCACCTCCCAGCAGAAATTGTGCAAGCTTCATGATCATTCACACAGGTATGTTGCAAGTCAGTTCTCAAGTTCATTTTGGGTTTTCGACTAGAAAATTGCTTGCCATGAGTGTTGCCATGTCTCTAGGTATTACAGGTGTTCATCTTCCTCTCAGCAGCACAGGTACAATGGTTTCCAGGAGAGCAGAGTCGAAGACATCATTCATAGCACACTTGGGGATGCAGTCGACCAAGTGTCTATGAACTTTCCTACCCACAAAGACATCACGTTGTTCGTAGACAAGGGCATCAAGATATGACAACAATAGCATCACAACAAGTAGCACCATGAACAACCGCTGAAGGTAGCATACCAGATGTAATGAACGTAAGAGGAGGGTTGTTGACAATGCAGAGACATAAAAAAGTTGCAAGCTTAAGTAGATCTACTTGTGGTAAAATAAACTTTGGAGAGTCGGGTTATGAGGTGACGGCGCAACATAAAGATAATGCAAAGGTAGAGAATGAAAGAGATAAGGAGTTGCATGTGCTCAAGTAGAAACTCAAGGAAGAACATGAGTTGCACAGACGAGAGAATGAGTTGCAGTAGGGATAGGTACAAGAGGGGGCAGAACATGCACATGTGAATGAAAATGCACCCGTACAAGTTATAGATTCATCCCAACAGCTGGAACAAAGAAGACAGGGTGAGTGGTGTTGTTGATCACATGCAAGGGAATTCAACAACATGCATGTCATTGTTCACACGCATACAATCTAACCCTTTTGGCACACTCACCGAGGCAAAGATAAGAAGAAAGTCCAACTAGAGCTGAACATGTAGTTTATAGTTAATGCACATGACCACCAGCACACACTAGAAGATCAACACAGACACTATGCATTACTGTGTTGTTGGTCCATCTGCACCCAAGAAGACCATGCACATGCTAGAAAACGAGTTGGAAGGAGGAGCCATACCAATGCACCGGATGCAACAGAGGCAAGAGTTCGCTTCAGCAAGATGTCACCATGGAGCACATGCACACCATCACAGATGACGAAGCTTGGCATCAATTCACCACCTTCGGCCATCACAAGCATGTCAAAGAATGGGTCTCACCACAACGGTTTGAGTGTCAGTAATGTCTTGCATGGCTTGCTCAAGCCATTTTGTCTCACATGGGCACATGTGCCTTGTGATGTAACGTCTTGTCAACTGGAAGTTCAAGTGTCAATAGTTGGATGTAACAGTCATAGAGTAGATGAAGAGTCATGAGCGTAGACGCACTGTCACAAAGGGTAATGTCAAGGGTCACCCCACCCTTTGTTATAAATAGAACCTCATAACTCATTACAAAGGCTTTTGGTCAGCCAAGCTTCGATAGGAGTATCTTAGAGAAAGCTTGGACAATATTGTAACACGCCTTGACTTCTCCACTGTGCATAGCTATTATATCTCTGGAGGAGCAGGTGGTTGTGGCTATAACGTTTCACTATCAGAAGTAGTGGTTGGACATGGATGTATTGTATGACTGGAACTTACACTTCTTAATATAACAAATCCAACACATTTCATGCATATGTTGTATTATATTCCAACTATCTTGCTTACTCTAAATGACATATGTATTTGTTTGCTTATGCATGCATGTATGGACAATTCTATATAAGTATGTATGAATCTTTTTGAAATGTGTTGTTGGTTTAACCATCACTTTGGATTGCTCGCTAACTTTCTTTCCAGCTTGTGACGCATCTTGGCTTGTGTGTTCCCTTCCAAGCCATGTACTATTATAGGTTTCCAAGGGGCACACTCACCTCACCCTTAGTCTGTTAGGACCTCCCATGCACCTTCCTTGACTTACTACAATTGTCCCTTGCTATCAATAGGGACATCTTACTTGCCTCTATGTGAAATCACGGTTAAGGAATTACTGTATGACCCACTGCTGGGAATCCTACACCAAATGGTTTGAGGTCTAATTGGGACTTCTTACTGAGGAGATCCCCTGACATGTTGGCGGGTCCAGCATTGTCAACAGGTCCCTAGAGCATTTGTCCAACCAAATCTCCAGGAACTAGTAACTCAACCCAAGCTAAAGGAAACATGAGCACCAAACGGAAAAAAAAATAAATGAACCCACAACACCATGGCTATCCAGGAAATGGAAATTCTAGGAGAATCCACTGTCAATCTAGACAATCCTCCATGCCAATGAGAGACCATGACTAATAAAGCACATGCAAACGTCATGCATTCCAAAACTAGTGAGGAAAACATACATGCAACTCGGTACCTCCAAGTAAAACTCTTTTTCGCTGTTGATCGTAATGTCCTCTTATTCTTTCATGCTCTTCCTTTGTCTTCTTGCTCCAAAAATCCAAGTACGTCACACTCCTTCAAGAGTGCTCCAAGAAAACTGTAAGTGTCCAAGAGTATGAGGTAGAGAGAATAGAGAGAGAGCTCCAAAAGTGAAATGACAAGAGTCTATGAACTGATCCTCAAAAGCCTTTTTATTAATGAGGTCTCCATTTTCTTTATTTTCCATTATTTTCCTTCATTTTCCTCCTCACATGCATCCTATGATCTTTCACTCTCCTTTTCTCCTAATTTCGATTATTTTCATAAATAAATGTGCCAAAATGCCATTTTATATTTCCAAAGTATTTTTGATTGCCTTTGCCAATTTCCTTAACCATTAAGCAATCACCAGTGTTCCCCATAACTATGTTTTTTCCCAACATTCAGCTTGGAATAAGTGTCCCATTAACAGTGGTTATTATTTTTCCTTTATCAAATTTTATTACATGGAATTTTCACCAGGGTTGTTACAAAACCCTCCCCCTTGGGAGAACACCATCCTCGGTGTTCAAAAGCACCTACAACCAAAAAGGCTGCTATAAGCAAAACATACTGCCCATGGAGCTCTATAACTTAACTCATTGCAATATTTACAATGATCGTCCTACTGATAAGCAAACCAACATGAAAACATAAAAAATAAATATCATAATGACATGACACCCATATCGCTTAGGAGATTTATAACATAGCCCATTTTAATATTTACATCCATATACATATGTACATATACCAAACATCACCAAAACTTGTACCAGAACACATACCAAAGACATATACCAAAACATCCGCTTAACTAGCAAATAAGGAAGGATAATACATAGCCCGCATTTGATCCGCCATCTACCATGTAGCTTCATCGGGCCCAAAGTGCTTCCATTGCACTTTAACTTGTTCGATTGCTCAGTTCCAGAGCATGAGCATCTTTCTCTGCAAATTACACTGTGGTTCTGGCTGGAATTCTCCTTCTGGCTCCACCAGCAATATAGACGAGTCAATCACATGACCAACATATTTAACATACTTCTTAAGCAATGACACATGGAAAACATCATAGAATTTCACTGTCAAAGGCAGTGTAAGTCGATAGGCTACTGACCTAATCCTCACAATAATTCTGAAAGGTCCAAAAAACCGGGTGCCATCTTGGCACATGATCCAATCACGAGGAGCTCTTCTTCGATTTGATGTGCAAGTACACCTGTTCCCCAACCTGGCACTCTTTAAACAACCTATTCCGATCTACATAGCTCTTTTTCCTATCCAACGATGATTTCAAATTCTTCTTGATTACTTGCATTTCTCGCTCCATGTCTGCCAACATGTCTGGTCCAATCAACACCATGTTCACCGAATCGCTCCAACCGATGGGAGTATTGGAATTCTAGCCATACAATGCCTCAAACGAACTCATCTTTAAGGATTCTTGATACCCATTGTTATAAGTGAACTCTACCAGTGGAAGGTACTCTTCCCACTTTCGTTGTTGATGCATCACATACATCCTCAACATGCCCTCCAATATCCTATTAACCTTCTCTATCTATCCATCTGTTTGTAGATGTTAAGTTGTAATGAAGGCAAACCCTGTGCCCAAACCTGCAAATAACTCCTTCCAAAACTTGGAAGTGAACTTCTCTTCTCTGTCTGACACAATCTTCTTTGGAACTCCATGCAATTTGACTGCGCCCTTGATGAATACCTATTCTACCTCACTCGCTGAGAATGTATACTTCACTGGAATGAAGTGCGTTACCTTTGTCAACCTGTCCACCACTACCATGATGGAATCATGTTGTCTCATTGTCCTCAGAAAACCTATGTTAAAGTCCATGGAAATGACCTTCCATTTCCACTCTAAAATCATAATCGACTGTAGCAATCCACCTGGATGCTTACACTTCACCTTCACCTGCTGAAAAATCCAAGCACCTAGCCACAAATTATGCTATGTTCCTCTTCAAAATCAGTCAATAATAGAATTTCTTCACTGCTATCAGTGTCTTATGATAACCTAGGTGGCCTGAATATGGTTTTGCATGAAACTTCCTCAAGATCACCTTCTTGAGATCACTTCCATCTGGCCATATATCATGTCTCTAAATCTAACCAATCCATCTGCTGTGAGATGATAATCCACATCTTGTTCCCCTGCATCTGTACGTTTACATGTACCGCTACCTATACCTATACATGTACATGTACCACTACCTGAACTCTGTTGCAACCTGTGCACAATCTCCATATACCTGACATCCTGCTAACCTGCTTGCAAGATCTTATCCTGTAAATCTGTCCCGTAGGAGCTCATAGCTACTATGTGTTTTACCTGTATTCGCCCGCTAAGAGCATCTTCCACCATGTTATCTTTACCTTTGATATACCTGATCTCGCAGTTGAGCTCATTGATCGTGGCCAACCACTGAACCTACCTACCATTCAGATTTGGTTGATCAAATAGATACTGCAAACCACTGTGATCACTCACCAATACAAACCTCCTACCTAGAAGTTAGTGCCTCCACATCTTCAATGCATGTATGATTGCTGCCAACTCAAGATCATGTGTCGGGTAGTTCTGCCCGTGCTCATTTAACTTCCATGAATCATAACATACCACCTGTCTATCCATCATAAGGACTCCACCAAGTCCTCTCTTGCAAGCATCTGTACATACTACAAACTCTTTGTTTGGATCTGCAATCTTTAACATTGGTGAATGTGTCAACAACTACTTGAGCTGCTAAAAACTAGCCACACACTTCTCTGTCCATTCAAACCTCTTACCTTTCCTTTGCAATGATATAATAGGATAAGAAATCTACGAGAAGGTCTTGATGGACCTCCTGCAATAACCTGCTAACCCCATGAAATATCTCACCTCTTCCACATTCCTAGGAATTTCCCATTCCATAATAAATCTTACATTTTCTGGGTCCACTGCTATGCCATCCTTGGAAACCACATGTCCCAAGTAGTGTACCTTAGTCTGAAAGAAACTGAACTTGCTGAGCTTAGCATACAACTGATGCTCTCTCAACCATATTTACATTGTTGCTAAATGCTCGACATGCTCTTCTTCATTTTTACAATATACCAATATATCATCAATGAACACAATAACAAAATTGTCCAAGTACATACACAACACACTATTCATAAAGAAAATAAAAGTAGTTGAAGCATTAGTTAAACCAAATGGAGCTAGAAAAAACTCATCATGCCCATACCTAGTTCGAAAAGTTGTCTTGTAGATGTCCTCTTCTTTAATGCATACCTGATGATATTCGGATTTCAGATCAATCTTCGAGGACACTATTGCTCCCTTTAGCTGATCGAACAAGTCATAAATCCTGGGTAACAGATACCTGTTCTTGATGGTCACTTTGTTTAACTGTCTGTAGTCAATGCAGCTTGAGAGTACCATGTTTCTTTTTCACAAACAGTACTAGGGTATCCCATGGTGATACACTTGGCCCAATGTACACCTTGTCCAACATTTCCTTCAACTGCAGCTTTAACTCTACCAACTCAGGTGTCCTCATCTTGTAAGGTGTTTTTGATGTTGGAACTACCCCTGGCACCAAACCAATATAAAATTATACTTCCCTATGAGGTGGAAACTCTGATATATCCTCAGGAAATACATCCTAAAATTGTTGTAGAATTGGACATTTTCTCAAAACATCTACATACTTAAGTTCCTTACCTTTGTCACTAGAAATGTGCACTGCAAATAACACACACCCTTTCCTACGACTACACTTGTTCTGCATAACTATCACCATTCTAACTGTTGTTGTTTTCTTCTTACCCTGCAAGCCTCTTTGCTTCCATTTTCATTCAACCACTCAATAGCTTTGTCATACCAATCCACCTTGGTTCTATGAAGGTACAACCAATCCATGCCCAACAACATACTATATGATCCCAATGGTAATACATTCAAATATGCTGAGGTAGGCATACCATTCAAATCAAATGCACAAGCTCTTACTGAATGATGGACTCTGTTCTTGAGACCTATAGTCAACTGCACTAACCAAGACTCTACATGCACTTATTTATTCAAACCACACTTATCCACTAGGTCAAGATTGACATAACTATAATTAGATCCAACGTCAATCAAAATATAAACAACTTGATCACAAATATTACCATCCATTTTGATGGCAGATGCCTGATGGTCTTCTTGTCTATTATCTAGTGCCGCATAGATCCTAGGAATACTCTACCCAACATCTCCCATTGTCTATGCCTCTTGAGCATTGTAGATCTGCGGTCTACCACCCTGATACTGTGGACAATCTCTCTTACGATGTTGTTCTCCACAAGTCCAACATCGCATGGGATCCTTATTCTGCTCCTTAGATCGAAGTCTCTATCCTTTGTAGATGCATTGAACTTCTTATATGGTGTTGCATTCTCTTTATTACCTCTACCCTGAGGTATTTCTTGCTTCCTGTCCCATTTTCCTTTTTTATTTGCATTACCTTTCCAGTCCAGCTTAGTCTCAGATTTGCACTTTGATTGCTCGTAACAATGCTTTCGAATGGCCTCCTCCAATGATCTAGGCTCATCAAATTCAATCTTGTCTTTGAATGCAATCAATAACCCACTAATGAATCTCTGAATCATGGCCTTCTCCTCCTTGAGGTAAGGCACATACCTCAGTAGCTCCAAGATCATACTAGTGTACTCCTCATATGTCATTGATCTCATCTTTAGCTCATAGAATGCTTTTGCCCTATCATCAAAGTACCTCTCTGATAAGTACTTCTTCTTGAATAGTCTCTCGAACTCATTCCAAGTCAAGTCCTCCTCATGAATACCTCTAACATTCTTCACATATTCCCACCAAATATCTACTTTACCTTTAAGACTGAATGTAGCTATTTGGCTTTCATGCTCTCTAAATAATCATGCAACCTGAAGAACTTACTCATACCAAACAACCATGCCTTTGCGTCCTATGATTTATTCATCTCTCCATCAAATGTAGGTGGATTTTTGTTGGGTCCCTATAATACTAGTGATTACCCCATTACTATTGTAGTTATACCCCTTATTAATATTGTTGTGCTGTTATCCCCATATTGTTATTACTGTGCCCCACAAAATCCCTCTATTGTTATTTTTGTGGCTTTATATTATTATTGTTAGGTCGGCTGGTTATATTGTGACTTCTTAGACTCCTATATATAGAAAGGAGGTTTTGTCATTTGAATCATCCAAGGAATTGTTCATTTATGTAATGTAAAGGAGGTTGCCCCCTCGAAGAGGCTGAATTCTAAGGCGTTGATCTATCTTTTCTATCTTTTCTTGAGCTGGTTTCATAACATTTGGTATCAGAGCTTTGGGATTCTAGGGTTTCGCTGCTCCAAACAGGTCATCGTGGCATTTTCGCTATAACTTTGTTTCTGTGATATTTCAGAAGTCAAAAAAAAAACACATTTGAGAATCCTTGACGGTGAACGTTGGGTCCAAATTTCAGAGCGTTTCGCACAATATTTTCGGAGATATGATCTGAGGAAGTTGGTCTTTTTGCAGACTCCTGAATTACATTCAAAACAGGTGACCTGGGGAAAATCGTCATAACTTTCTCTCTGAGGATTGGATTGAAATTTAGTCAAAAGGTACAAAAAGAGGACAGACTGTAGTTTCTTGTGGGTGTTTTTTAGATCCAAAGGTCAAAACAGAAACTCGTGGCACGTCATACAAGTTTGCTCTACTGAACTAGTTTGTAATCAAGTCACTGTGGGAGATTTCGTATAAATCTTCCTTGGAGAATCCAATTTGGGTCAGACTTGTGGCATTGGAAAGAGGACACAGAGGGCTACTACAGGTCACAAATTCAGAACTAGATAATCAGAAAGTACAGAGATACATCAGAGGCAATACCGAGCTCCTACAAAGTGAAAAAAGGTGTGTAGATTTTCTTTAATTTTTGCTTAAGCTTGGTTTGAAAATTTATTTTGAAGGAATTCAAAGGGCATATTAGAGAATTATTATCGGTAAATGATGCCCTGAGGAAAGAAAATGTAAACACCTAGTAAGGAGCCTGAAAGCTCTAGCATGACTGATGAAGAAGAAGAAGAAATGCTATATGATATATCAAAATTACAAGAACAAGTGCAACAAGTGTCACTTGCACAAAAAGAAACAGAATCTAAGATGGATGGTTTAAGGAAAGATGTAGAAGCTAAGATTGATGTTTTAAAGAAAGGCGTAGAAGCTAAAATTGATGGCGTGGATGATAAGATGGAAGAATTGAAGATAAACATGAATAAGTTGCTTCAAGAAATGGTCAATAAGGGTGAAAGGGTACTAAAGGAAACTCATGATGAGAACAAAAGAAATGTTAATCATGATTACATAGACTCTAATGTTGGATCGAAGACTCACCATATTCCAAAAATCGATATGAGGAAGTTTGATGGCAAGGATCCTGCCACATGGATATTACAGATGGAGCAATTTTTCGATCTCAATAATGTGCAAAAACACAAAAGGTACGTATGGCAACTTTATATTTGGAACCAAATCAGTTTGTATGGTATCAATGGCTTTGTTCTCGTAAACAATTTATCACTTGGGCAATTTTTACGGAAGAATTGATAGCACATTATGAGGATACAAAAAGCAACACTTTTTTTAGCCAATTGATAAGTCTCAAACAAAAGGGTTCAATAATGGAGCACATTGAGGAGTTCCAAAAATTGAACATAAGGGTAAAAAATATTCCAGAGGAGCATAGGTTGATGTGTTCATAGGGACTTTAAAGGATAATATCCAACGTGATGTTCGCCTTTGGGAACTTGATTCATTAGAGAAGGCATTCAGGTTAGGAAGAAAAATGGAAAGCAAAATTATGGCAACCAGGAAGCATACCACTCACAACTATAAAGATGGAAGTGTTGTTGCCCCTAGTCTTCCACAACCTATAAGGTTGACACCACAACAATTGGAAGAAAAAAGAGCAAAAAGGGCTTTGTTACAATTGTGATAGCAAATACACTAAAGGTCATAAGTGTGCTGAGAAGAAATTATTCTACATAGATTGTGAAGAGGAAGAAGAAAAGGAGCAAGAGAGGTCAAAAAAAGAAGATATACTCCAGGAAAAAAGCTTAGATGAAGAAGAAATAAATCCGACCATATCTTGTAATGCATTGGCAGGAATTATCACTCCTCAAACTATCAAGATAGAAGGACAAATCAAGAAGAAAAAGGTAATAGTGTTGATTGATTTAGGAAGCACCCACAATTTTATTCATTGTAAGGTAGCAAAAGAATTGAATTGCTTCCTATATCCAGCACCAGAGCGTCAAGTGATGATTGCAAATGGAGGAACAATAAATTGCTCTGGAAAGTGCCATAATATCAAGCTATCCATGGGAGAATATGTATTGACTAGCCCAATGCTTTCCATTCCAATGAGAGGTGCTGATGTTGTACTAGGAGTCCAATGGCTACAATCCTTGGGTACAATAGCTTTTAATTTTCAAGAACTTTTCATCAAATTTTCTACGGAAGGAAAGGAAGTTGAATTAAGGGGTATTGCAGGGAAACCAGGAAAGTTAATCAGCTCTAATGGTATGACAAAGCTTCTAAAAAAGGAGCAAAGAGGTGTAATTGCACAATTATGTTCGCTAGATGTTTCCACATCGGAATCATCTATTTATCCAGATCTCCAAAAGTCCTGGACAATCATTCCAAGGTATTTGAGACTCCCAAAGGTCTCCCACCTATGCGTGATCGTGATCATACTATTCATCTGATTCCAGGAAGTGTTCCTCCAAACATCAGGCCGTACAGATATCCCTATGTCCAAAAGAGAGTGAAATTGAACGTATGGTTGCAGAAATGCTAGAGGCTGGTATAATTCAACCAAGTCAAAATTCTTTCTCTGCTCCAGTAGTATTGGTGCACAAGAAGGATGGATCATGGCGCATGTGTCCGGATTATAGGGAGCTCAACAAGCTCACTATTAAAGATAAGTTCCCCATTCCTGTCATTGATGAATTACTGGATGAATTGCATGGATCAATTTACTTCACCAAGTTGGATCTTCGTTCACGGTATCATCAAATCAGAATGAAGATTGAAGACATTCCGAAAACAGCATTTAGAACTCATGAGGGTCATTATGAATTTTTGGTCATGCCTTTTGGCCTTACCAATGCACCTTCAACATTTCAAAGTTTGATGAATTCAATTTTCAAACCATTCCTTAGAAAATTTGTGTTAGTATTTTTTGATGATATACTAATCTACAGCAAGTCTTGGAAGGATCATGTTGAACATGTTGATAGGGTGCTACAACTATTGAAGGAGAAACAATTATATGCAAAAAGATCCAAATGTTTCTTTGGGGTCCAGGAGGTGGAATATTTGGGTCATATTGTATCTCATGAAGGAGTTAAGGTAGACCCTAGCAAAATTAAAGCCATTAAGGAATGGAAAATTCCCACATCCATAAGCATCTGCGAGGATTTCTTGGGTTGACAGGGTATTATCGCAAGTTTGTTAAGAATTATGGGAGAATAGCAGCACCTCTAACAACATTATTGAAGAAAGATGCATTTTCATGGACTCCAGAAGCAACAAAGGCCTTTGAACATCTTAAAGAGCAATGTGCCAATCACCGATCTTAGCTACACCGGACTTCACAAAAACCTTTATTGTGGAATGTGATGCTTCAGGAAATGGAATTGGTGTTGTTCTACTGCAAGATGAAAGACCCATTGCTTTTGAAAGTCGTCCAATCAAGGGAAAGTTTTTAAGCAAAGCTATTTATGAGAAGGAAATGGTGGCAATACTCCATGCACTTAAGAAATGGCGACCCTATCTAATGGGAAGACACTTCAAGGTAAAAACAGATCATGATAGCCTTAAATACTTTTTAGAACAAAGATTATCCTCTGAAGAGCACAAAAGTGGGTCACAAAGATGTTGGGTTATGACTTTGAAATCATCTACAAAAAAGGGAAGCAAAATGTGGTGGCAGATGCACTCTCAAGAAAGGATGAGGATGTGGAAGCATTGTTGTGTGCCACTTCTATTATTCAACCAGATTGGATAAACGAAGCAAGGGAGGAATGAAAGAATGATGAAGAAGTGTGGGCACTTATTCAAAAAGTACAACAAGATTCCAGTACGTCTGATACATTTAGTTGGCAAAATGATTCGTTATAGTACAAAGATCGCTTATACCTCTGTAAGAATTCCCAGCTAAAACAA
>APFE031584494.1:99509-121329 GCA_000404065.3 Pinus taeda
AAAGGAGGTTTTGTCATTTGAAACATCCAAGAATTGTTCATTTATGTAATGTAAAGGAGGTTGCCCCCTCGAAGAGGATGAATTCTAAGGCGTTGATCTATCTTTTCTATCTTTTTTGAGCTGGTTTCATAACAATTTTCTTTCTTAAATTTGCCCGAAAAATATCCCCTGTCAATCCTCCTATAAGGGTGATAACGATGTTGATCATCATGGCTGTTAGAACCAGAACTAGAATAGTATCTGTGTATATCACCTTTCCTACCTCGAGTATCCAACAATCTGTCATCTCTAACCGTGTCATCTCTATCTGACTTGTACTCACCATGAGACCTGTTGCAATATGCCCCATTAGTTCTTTCCTCCTGCTCATGGCTGATCCGAATTGGTTCCTGTCATTGCAATTCTAACAAACTCTGAAGTATCATTGCATTTACTTATGCTTGTTTCTCTTGTGCCTGTATGATTATGTCATTGCCTGCCTTACAACTCCTTATTTCTTCCTTTAATATTTTCAACGTGTCTACCAAATTAGAAGAGTACCCAACACCACATTTCTCGTCTGATCCATAGGGAGAGTCTCAGGAACTGTAGTCTACCATCTTGCTAGTCATCTTTGATATTCTTCCTACAAGGTATATCATGTTAGGTAAACCAAATCACAATAAACGAACGTACCTTAGCATAATTCAGGGATGATACCTCATCTATAGGATCAACAAATCAGCGTAATACATGTATAAGATAATCATGAAAACATATAAAAATATAAAACATAAGTGAAAAACTATCATTCTAGCTAGAGTCCATTCATCAATGCATGGCCATATCAATTACACATACCATGACCTCATTCATGACAACAACCACCACACCACTGTACACTTGACCACATGTGAATACTAACGTGCATAAACAATGCATAATTAACCATACACTCATGGTGACACAATCCACAACAACACCATCAACTTCCCATGGAAACCTGACTACAACCATCATCCATACCATACAAATGTAATAAGAACATGGTCTTACAACATAAGAAACATACATGCAACCGAAATGGATGCATGTCCAACACATAGCCCATCCAGTCCGAGGGGTGAACCATGCTTTGATACCCCTCTGTAACACCCTCTTCCCACATCTACCCAAGTAATCAGCCAACGAGGGTAAACATGTGACGATAATTTACTATGATATGATTTGACTCCCTATGTGGAAGTTAAGGAAGCAAAACCGATGGAAACACACCATGCAAACCTTCCACCTTAGAAATAGAACTCCAAGGATCCACCCCAACCTCTCAGGTAACAAGCCCCTAGGTCTGACTAA
Organism: Pinus taeda; assembly: GCA_000404065.3. Taxonomy (NCBI): domain Eukaryota; kingdom Viridiplantae; phylum Streptophyta; class Pinopsida; order Pinales; family Pinaceae; genus Pinus; species Pinus taeda. The sequence goes on from APFE031584494.1 coordinate 100,845, forward strand.
TTTTTTAGATCATTAAACCCCCAGACGCTCCCTTGATATGGACAAGCATGCGTCTAGGAGGCTCCAGACGCTCCCACCGCATGGGTATGCATGCCTTTGAGGGCTTTGTTCCTCAGAGCTATGCCTGCGACTCCAAGATTTGTGCCACTTTTTCAAGCCCAGAGCCCAAGTCACTACCCATAACTCAATGATAGGTTCAGAAATGAATTTATACAAAAGAAAAATGCTACATTTGCAAAAACATTGACAAGGTCTAAATTGGACCCCTACTAGCCATGACAGGAATTTCATCAAACATGTCACAAATATGCAATCTATAGGTGTAAACAACATATATGAGCATAGGGGTCTCATACTTATATGAGAATCACTAAGGAGCATTGATGCCTCAACACATTAGTTTCAATTTCATCTATTAGGCCATATATACATTGTTCATTCATTTACAAGCAAAAAATGATGAGAGCCATACATAGCCACTGTCATGATACATGCTCATAACCAACATAATAACAACAGAAATACCAAGGAGACAACAACCATATATTCCACATATAAACCAATACAATACTCATGAAATAACAAGGAGAAATAACCTCATATTAATGATGCAAAGGCTAACCAGGTTTGGGACTTACATGAACCACCTAACCGTAGACATGGATGAGCCAAATCTCTCTTCAACAAGTCATCCCCATGCCATATTGCAAGTTTGATTGTGGGATTTCATAAAGCACATCAATCAAAACCATCCAGGGATTCTAGAGGCCAAAACACCTCAAACCATCAAACAATGATTCCACCCCATTGTCAAGCATCACAAAGCCATCCCTAGATTGGTTTCTACCCATGCCTTCCAGGGTTCTATAGTGTTTGTTCCAACCAAGGCTCCAGAACTAGTAACTCAACCCACCAAGGACTCTAGAGCGTTTTTCCAACCAAGGCTACGATACTAGAAACTCAACCCAAGCTGTTACAGGGCTCCAGAGTGTTTGTCCAACCAAGGCTCCAAGACTAGTAACTCAACCCAAGCTATTACAGGGTTCCAGAGGGTTTGTCCAACCAAGGATCTAGGAACTAATAACTCAACCCAAGCTATAGGAAACATGAGAACCGACTAGAAAAAAAAAAAAAAAAATGAACCCACAACACCATGGCTATCCTGGAAATGGAAAGGCTAGGCAAATCCATTGTCAATCCAGGCAATCCTCCATGCTAATGACAGATCATGAATAATAAACCACATGCATATGCCATGCATGCCAAAACTAGTGAGGAAATCATACATGCAACTCAGTACCTACAAGCAAAACCCGTTGTAGTTGTTGATCCCGATGTCCTCTTGTGCTTTCCTACTCTTCCTTTGCCTTCTTGCTCCACAACTCCAAAACTCTAAGTATGCCACACTCCTCCAAGAGTGGTCCAAGAAAACTCTAAGTGTCCAAGAGTACGAGAGAGAGAGAATAGAGAGAGCTCCAAAACTGAACTAACAAAAGTCTCTGAACTAATCCTTAGAAGCCTTTTTATTAATGAGGTCTTTACTTTCTCCATTTTCCATTATTTTCGTTCATTTTCCTCCTCACATACAACCTGTAACCTTTCACCTTCCTTTTCTCCTAACTTCCATTATTTTCATAAATAAATGTGCCAAAATCCCATTTTTCCTTTTCCAAGTCTTTGCCATTGTCTTTGTCAATTTCCTTAGCCATTAATCAATCACTAGCGATCCCCATCACTATGCTTTTACCCAACATTTAGCTGGGAATAAGTGTCCAATTAATCGTGGTTATTATTTTTCCTTTGTTAACTTTTATTACATGGATTTTTATATCAGTGCAATCTAACTATTCCATGTTTTGGCCTTTTTACCCAAATTTTAGCTTGGAATAAGTGTCCCATTAACCGTGGTTATTAATTTTCTTTTATTAAATTTTATTACATGGAACTTTATATCAATGCAATCTAACTATTCCATGTTTTGGACTTTTTAGTTAAAACCTACAGCTCCAATTAAATCATATATTTGAATTCATCAATGGATTAGGTGCCCTAAAAACCTTCAGGACATTTGGATTATACACCACACAACTCAAATTGCCAGATTTATAGTAAAATCCAATTGAAAATATACCCAAAAAAACGACCACATCATTAAATAAATATAAAAGAAGATAAAATAATTAAAAATAAAAATAAAAAGTAAAATTGTTAAGGAGATTTATAATTCTTTTACTTTTAAAAATATTTCAATATAAATCTTGAATAAATTACTTGAATATCTATATTAACTCATATTATATTTTCTAATTCATAATATTAAGTTGATATTATCACATTTAAAATATTTACTAATAATGTTTAAAAATAATATGGATCATAAAAAATAAAAATTAACATCTATATTAAATAAAATATTTCAAAAATCAATTTTAATTATATATATATATATATATATATATATATATATATATATATATATATATTATCATGTAGTTGGGAAAAAAATTATGGTTAAAACATTTCGGGAAGTCTCATATTTTAAGTTTTTCATATTTACATACATTTTTCACGTATATTTTGTTCAAAATCTAGTATGAAATTGCAAGTTTAGCCTTGTAATCTACCCAATCCTATTGCACAATGGAATTTTCAGTCCATCGAATTCATTTATGTATTTAAAAGTACAGTTTAAAGAATGAAATATTACAATGCCACCAAGAATTGTATTGCTAGTACATCTTATTGGTGGGTTACTCAAAATGAAGGAGATGTATAATTCCTTCCATGCTTAGCATGAAATTGATATATGTTTTGTTTATATATAATGACCTAGTGTATATACATTTTAACTCCATATCTACGAAGGATCAAGTCTTTTGAAATATAAACCTTTCTTCAAGCTCAATGCTTTAAAAGAGGTTTATATGTTAACTAATTTGGTCCCTCTATGTGCTTGATAAATATAAAGTTAAGATGAATCTATACTAATTATAAACATTTAAAACATGAATTAAAGTTGTTCAATATCTTAATACTAGTGTAGAAAGGTGAATCTCATTTTGCTCAAGTAAATATAGTAAGAGTCCATATTTTGAATCTGAATGGTTAAAAATAATCATATTTTCTAATTCAACTTTTATTTTTAATATAATTTTAAAATTTGAAAATAATTAACATGAAAAACAATAAGCTCAATTAATTGATCCAAGAGTCACATTCTCAAAGTGCGGTTGACATGTGTCTTCCTTACAATAAAAATAAAATATTCTCTGAATTGAAAAGAAATATGGACTATAATAAAAAAACGAAAATGAATATGCATGTTTGGTTAGTTTAATTAAACGCATTATAGAACACCAATAATCTCGACCTCACTATGATTACTCAATTTGTCTTTATTTTAAAACCCAATGTGGTAAAAACGTTTTACTCTCTGTTAATCATAAATACAATATTTAGATGTCACTTAGTATAATTTCATATCAACTTTAATAAAAAAGATAAAGTAATTTTGAATAAAAAATGTGAAAGCAAACAATACAATTTAAACGATGAATAACTATACATTGTGTATTTATAAAAATAACTACTATTATTGGGATCTTGAACTACTATAATTGGGATCTATCAAGAAATTAGAGGGATGCAATTTTTTATATTTTTTTTTTCCCAAATTTTGCATTCTAAAAAACATTTACACCTTAAGGGATTTGATCTTTTTGTCAACTCTAGATCCATTCTTAAAATAAATGTATACTAGGTTTTAACACTTATAGAATTTTTAATCTATTAAAACACCATGTCTCTAATGAGCTTTTGGAAATTCCCAAACAGATCAAAAGCTTTTATAAAAGGAAAGAAAGAGATCCCATGAAACCTAAGAAAACAAAGCTTTTATAAAAGGAAAGAAGAAAACAAGATTTTATAAAAGGAAAGAAAAAGATCCCAAGAAAACCCGAAACAACAAAGTTTTTATAAAATGAAAGAAAAAGAACCCAAAAAAATCTGAAAGATCCATCATCTTAAGTACATGAGCCGAGAGGGATCAAATTTTTTTAGGTGCAAAATTCTTTAGAGTGCAAAATACAATGTTATTTTTCATTGTTTAAATTGTATTTTTGATTGCTTCATAGTGTATATACAAGACCAAATAAATGTTTTAACCATAAAAACTTATTTCTTTTTCTTGATATATACATTTTTTTAAATGATATATAATATATACATCACTTAACATTAAAATATTTTACATAACATGTACATATAATCATTTTATCGCCAAAATTAAAATGGTTTTTTCTTATTAATATAATTTTAAGTATATGTCAATATTATAAGATATTTTATTGATAACCCACATTGAATAGTTTTTATATACAATATTAAAATATTGTATTTTAACAATTTTTTCTACATCAAAATATATATGAAGTTGATAACCACATAAATTAGTTAACATAGATCTTCAAATAGTTTATTTAAATCCCTGGTTGATTTTTTTTTTTAGATTTAAACATACATTTTTTTATTTCTAATTACTTTACAACATATTCTTTTTTTAGTTTATTTAAATGCCTGGTTGATTTGTTTTTTTTTTTAAGATTTAAACATACATTTTTTTTTTTAATTTCTAATTACTTTACAACATATTCATTTTTTTTTTATTATAGCAGATATGATTTTATTTTTTATTTTTATTTTGAAGAGATAGACATACTTACCTATCCCCTTATAGTGGGTTATAAAATAAGCCTCCGAGCTCAACAAATTTTCAAATTCTTGAACAATGTTAAAATATAAAATCTCACTTTCTACAATTGAGTTTTCACTTAAACAAATTGTGATTTTCAAATTCTTGAACAATGTTAAAATAGAAAATCTCACTTTCTACAATCGAGTTTTCACTTAATCATTGTGTTATCTTATGTTGTTTCTAGGATCTAACATTTATAAAGAACAGGACTCAACCAATATGGAAACTTTTCTTTCTTTAGTTGTCACTTCTTCATCCCTGTGAGCATCCCCTGATGCAATAAGTGCTAAGTGGACTATTCAAAAATCATGAGAAATTAGTCAGTTACGACTACATCTCATAGAAATGGTTATAGATGAATGACTTACTTAATGTAGTTGAATCACAAAAAATGATATCTAATATAATACACTGTGGAAACCCCTCAATACTTGCTTGTCATATGTTGTGCATTTGTTGCAACAAGTTCACATGTCATTTGTTCTAAGCCTAATGCAACAAGTTTAGGGATTGTGAAAATTCTATTTTCTTTCTCAGTGACAAACACCAAGATATGTTTTTAACATCAGCATCAAAATTTTCTGACGTGAGATGAGTGTATTCATTCTGAATGCCGCAATTAGATTGCGTGTTAGTAAGTAATTTGTTAGTAAGTAATTCTTTAAAGTATGTTATGTAAAGATGATCAAGGTTTTAGTTTAAATTCATAATTATATATGAATTTCTATGTTAAAGGCAGGTGTGGCTGATTCAATATAAAATCCAACATAGTGATTAGTTCATGGAAAACAGTAAATCATCTAGATTCAGAATGTTACTAAAATTGGGAACAAATTTGTTTGAAATATTTTGTTTGAGGGGTTGTAACTGCGATTTCATCTGGATTCCATATAAGATCCAACACAGTGATTGGTTCATGGAAAACAATGAATCATCTAAATTCAGAAATGTTATTAAAATTGGGAACACATTTGTTTGTAATATTTTGTTCAAGGGCTAGTAACTGCAATTTCATCTCTCTTTCAGAGTGTGTTGAAAGGGAAATATGACTATCAGCAAGAAGGAAGGCTAGGTTGAAGGGTTAGGGATGTAGTCAGATGACAGGGAGCTAAGCCATTCACTGATTAAACCACAGAGTCTATACGAGAAATGATATGAAAAGATAGGGCCACAGAGTGTATATTGGAAATGGTATGCAATGGTAGGCCGAGCAGTGATCCCAATTGAGAAACAACATTAGGAGACTTTTGAGGTCTAAAATAGGCCTCCTAGGAAAAATGTACAACAAAAATAAACTTTATAAGAATCAAAATGATTCAAGATGATGATGTCAACCATGGGGATGAACCACAATTTTTGGAGTAAAAAAGTAAAAATAATAAAATAATAGAATTATTTTTTCAACTCGTATTTTTAACTTATCTCCCTAAAGTTTTAGTCTAATTTTGAGCAGGAGTACTTGTTGGTTGGATGCAAAATTTAATTCCTCATCCAAGGAGTACCCAAGTTGCACACTTTCGATGGACCCTGCTATAAGAAAAATGAGAAATACATGAAAAAATGTGATTGAAATCACGATTTTCATGTATTTGTCATTTTTAGTTTAGTATGGTCCATCAAAAGTATGCAACATGGGTGGTCTTTGGATGAGGAATCAAATTTTTCATCCAACGATTTTTTCCACTTGAAATTTGAGTAAAGCTATAAGGAGATAAGTTGAAAAGACGAGTTGAAAAAATAGTTTTTCTTTTTTTTCCCTCTAAAATTTGATGATGTAATCTAACTTTATTTTATTGTTTCCACTATTAGTTTATAAGTTCCTCAGGAGACCCATTTTAGACCTCAAAATTCTCTTAATGAGGTATTACACACATACTTATGAATGGGCAAAAAATGTGACTCATAATTATAAACCGAAGGTAATATACATAGATCATGACTCATGAATAGGCAGAAAATGACTTATAAATAGAGGGGTATTATACACCGATCAAGGTGACTCATCAATGGGCAAAAATTAAATCTCAAGTTATTGAACCATAAAATTTTTTAGTAAAAGCAAATTTTTACCGAGTTTCAACCCAACTCCAAAATTCATGGAAATTTTAGGGAAAGTCATAAAAATTATAAAACTATTAAAAATTTAATATATAAAATAAAAAATAAATTCCAACCATTGTGAATAACTAAGAAAATAGTAAATCTTAATAATTATGAAATATACATCTAAATATGATCATTATTTGAGATCAGACTATTATGAATCAGAACTATCATTTGAAATTTTTGCAATCATTAATGCAAATTTGTAAATCTAAAAGTAAATTACTAAATTGAATCCATAATTTGACATTATACAATGTTCTATCTAAATTCATCATTTGGCAATGAACATTAATATTATGCAAGGTACATTTAAATTAAATTAATGATTTGACATTTGAAATTACACAATGCACATGGAAAGTAAATTCATCATATGACAATGATAGTATTCTTAAGTCTAAAATAGTCATAAAATACTAAACTAAAAGTAAGCATAGAAAGCTGCGAAATATTTGTAAATTTTTCAAAATGTACTGAATAATAAATAATAAATCACAGCTCCAATCTGGTGGTGGCTCCAAGTCACAATGAAAATGGCAACTCCAAGTCACAAAATGAAAATTGCAGCGACAAAATGTCAAACTTTACCAGCAAGAAAATCTTAGGCAACAAGGTAAAATGTCAAGCAACCACAAAAGGAAAATGTAGCTAAAATCGTAGGGTTAATTAAAAATGAATGAGAAATGTGAATGATTATATTTTAAAGTTTTAATTTATCCTTTAATTTTTATTTTAGTTTTATTTTAATTACATTAAAAATTGTAATTTTTGTAATTTGTTGTGTTTTTAATTGTTATTAACAAAAAAAAATGGGGGAACCTTTTTTTTATGTTTTTAATTGTTATTAGGGAAAAAAATTAGGGGGACTCTTTTTCCAAGTTTCCCTAGGGGTTTCGAGGAAGCGGGTTCCCCACCAGGGGGGCGTCCCCATGGAACACTTGAAAAATCCTATTATGTAGGAGGGATAATTTAACTAGTAGAGAAGAAAAAAAACTTATTAGGTAATAGGTGTAGTTTAATTGGTTGAGACTACCATTGATAAGGTTGTTTATTTCTTGAATTCTCGTTAATATTTGTTCACTTTCTAAATTCCGGAAATGTTGTTTATATATTAATTGTATAATGGAAACAATGTTTAATAATATAGATTATTTTTGAATAGTCCACTTAGCATTCATTGCATCGAGTGATGCTCATAGGGGTGAAGAAGTGGGATTGAAACTAGTGAGCACTCATTGGGATTGAAACTAGTGAGCATCACCCGATGCAATGAGTGCTCACTGGACTATTCAAAAATCATGAGAAATTAGTCAGTTACAACTACCTCTCATGGAAATGGTTATAGATGAATGATTTACTTAACGCAGTTGAATCCCAAAAATAATATCTAATATAATGCACTACAAAAACCCAAAATACTTAATTCAAAAGAATGAAGGAAACTCTACTTGAATGGTTCATGAGGCATAATACTTGCTAAGCTTTTACAAATGGGGTAGCAAGCTAAGTGGGTTTGAATGTGGGGAAAACTCACAACTAAGCGCGCTTGAGCCAGATGCAACCAGGGATGGGTGACCTCCCGGGAAGTCCTAATTAACAGGTGCAAGCCCCGGAAGTGATGATTGACCCTATGTGATTCATTTCACTAGTTTCAATCCCACTTTTTCACCCATGTGAGCATCACCTGATGTTGATGCAATGAGTTGACTATTCAAAAAAATGGGTGACCTCCTAGGAAGGCCTGGTTACTGAGTGCAAGCCCCGGTGGTTACTGAGTGCAAGCCCCGGAAGTGACGATTGACGCTATGTGATTCATTTCACTAGTTTCAATCCCACTTCTTCACCCCTTTGAGCATCACTCGATGCCGATGTAAAGAATTAGTCAATTACGAGTGCCTCTCATGGAAATGGTCATAGATGAATGACTTACTTAATGCAGTTGAATCCCAAAAATGATATCTAATATAGATGATAATATTATTTGTTTGAAAAAAAACACCTTCAAAAATAATACTTCAGAGGATAAGAGCTCATCTACCCAAGACCCAGAGACATCTGGTAGGAGTGAAAACCTGCCCACTTATCTCTCATGGAAATGGTCATAGATGAATGACTTACAACCCAGAGGCATCTGGGAGGAGTGAAACCCTGCCCACTTACCTCTCATAGAAATGGTCATAGATGAATGACTTACTTAACGCAGTGGAATCCCAAAAAAGACATCTAATATAGATGATAATATTATTCATTTGAAAAAAAAATACCTTCACAAATAATACTTCAGAGGATAAGGACCCAGAGGTCTCTAGAAGGAGTGAAAGCCTGCCCACTTATTTCTCATGGAAATGGTCATAGATGAATGACTTACTTAACGCAGTTGAATCCCAAAAATGATATACAATATAGATGATAATATTATTTGTTTGAAGAAAAAACACCTTCACAAATAATATTTCAGAGGATAAGAGTTCATCTTCCCAAGACCTAGAGGCATCTGGTAAGAGTGAAAGTTCCACTTACGGACTTAAATAACAATGATGAGTCACTCTGCGTTGGCAGATAGCAGCGAGAAATTGCTATCCTCACTATTGGTTTAACAACTAAGTTATAATAATTTTTCTTGCCCTAAAAAAGAATACTCCACGAAAATACATTTAAAATAAAAATTATGAAATTCAAAAAATCATATAACTTAAAAGTATCTTTTTCATTTTCCCTTGCAGGAGAAGGAGATAACATGTTGATGTAACTCTGAACCATTTGATCAAAGATCAAATTAAAAAAATATATCAGTTCTTATAATTTAGTAAAAACAAAAATATATCAGTTCTTATAATTTAGTAAAAACAAAAACTCTCTGAAAGTAAAGAGTCTAATCTCTTAAATAAACATCATAACAAGTCATTTTCACCCCTGAAACTTACTGTTAAACCAAATACCACTGTATTATATTACCACATCAACCGTTAATGCCATAATCGCTTACAAATGTGGGGAACCTTTTGCTCTTTTGCTGGAACGACGTTTTTTCTTTGTCGATGAGCCATTTCAGCTGCTCGAAATCAGCCACCTCGCAAGGGAACGTGAGCGGCCCTCCTTGGCCGTAACTTTCCGTTTCAGCCAGAAGTGTGGCAATGAATGGATGGCTCAGATAAGCTATCGGAATCACAAACCGCTGCCGCTCTTCTCCCACGTAAACCGGCACGCAACCCTCCAAAACCAGCTTTCTGCGTCGCCGACGATTGAAATTCGCCAGGTCGCGGGTTCGAGCTCCGAGGGGGCTTCCGGGCACCGGTGGCTGTCGGAGGCAGAGAAAGGAGGGGGTTCCTGGGATTCGATCCCGGGGACAGAGAAACGAAATTGTACGAACCAGGCAGCGGATCAACTTACGAACCCTCAGGCATGTGGAGATGACGATTCTGATCTTAAGAAGCCTTCGCCCCACCCGGATCTTCATCACAAATAAAGAGAAACGGTAGAGTAGGGGCAACGAAGGGCTCCCTTTTATTTGTTTAGCTACAATCTGAACATGGGCATTCGTGCTTATGATGGTTATGCGTTCGAATCCCGGGGCCGCTATAGCGGTGACAAACCAGCTGCCCAACAGCATATATTTTCCTGATTTGCATACAGAGCAGAGGGAAGAAGCAAATAATCATCGCACATTTATATAATGATAGCATCTCCCTTTAAAATTTTGAATGAAGGACTGGTGCGGTCTGCGTCAGAAATTCAATGGACAAATAAATCAAACCGCAGGGATTAGATCATATTTTAATTGGGTGGTGAAAAATAAATCTATAATAAAGAGACAACAAAAGGATTTGTTATTTATGGTTTGGTAGAGTGTACACGTCTGTTTAAGGGCTGAAAAATATAGGTAAGTGGGACTGGTGAGTATGATATTTTCGTGGTGGAGGTTCTGTATGGCTTTTTCTGTTTGGGCGTGGGAACTTTTCCGTGCAAAAAACAGTACACCTATGCGGTGTGCGGCCCCTAACTGTGCATACTCTTATTTTTGCAGTAGTCTATAACGCGACTTTTTGAAAGCTTTTCCGGCAGATTTTTTCGGTCAAAATCCGGCAGCAATTCATTGGAATCTCAAGTTTGATAGCTAGTTTCTGCACAATCAATGGCTCCCAGGGGTTTTTCAGGGCGCTGAATCCAAATATGCAGCTAAAAAACCATTTTAACTGCTAAACATCAAGATTTAACCTCATTCCTTCCGCCAGATTCCGTCACCGGAATCTCCAAAAAGTCGCATTATAGACAACTCCCTTATTTTTTACCAATCAATTTAATTTTTGGTTTTTATAATTTTTTTATTTGAATTTTTATAATTTTTACGATAGATAGATGAGGGTTTGTTGATTTTTTTCTATATTTTTAATTGAGAGTTTAGATTGATTTTTAAAGGAATATGCTTAGTGTTAATCAACGGTTATAGTGTATTAAAGAGTCTCTTAAGTTGCATTGACCCACTAATTTTTTAGCTATTTGAGATTATTCCAATTCTAATAAGTTCCTCTATGATAAATTTCTCAATATTATTTATAACATTCATTTATATATAAGCAAATTTTATTTAACAAAATGATCCATTACCTTTAATACATTAAAAAATTAGATTTGTACCACATGGCTCTCCACGCACCAATTCCCTAGGGATTTGAAACTATTCCAATTCAAATAAGTTCCTCCATGATAAGTTCCTCATTATTCTTAAAGTTGACCAATAACTTTTTTATGTGATTTACGCCGAAGCTCTTCTTACAAATATGATGGATCGCAGAAGCCTCAATTCTACAAAGGTAAATGTATGTATTAAAACATTTTTCAATAGTTTTTTTGGTTATATTTATGACGCTATATCAACCACATCAATATTTTTAATGTGGTTGTACTTGTTAGCTCTTCTTACAAATATGATGGATCACAGAAGCCTCAATTCTACAAAGGTAAATGTATGTATAAAGACATTTTTCAATAGTTTTTTTGGTTATATTTATGAAGCTATATCAACCACATCAATATTTTTAATGTGGTTGTACTTGTTTAATTTGTAGTGGCTTGTTATTATAAAAATTAATTTGAGAATTAAAATAAGACTTCTTGTTTGGTTTTATTTGAATTTGAATTTTTCTTTGACATAATTTTTTTTAATAAATATATGAAAGTTAGAAAAATGCTAAAGTAATTGTATTTTTGTGCGGTTTAATGTAAATATGTAAACAATTTTAAATGCCGACTTAATTAAAAACATAATAAAAGAAAGTGATATCATGTATGAATGTAAACATTTAAATGTTGGCTTGATTAATAACAAAAAGTTAAAATATTTAAAACTTTACTCAATTAATAATAAAAAGTTAAAGTAATAAAAATAATAAAATTCATATTGTTATATTTTGATTTTGTTATTGACTTATGAATAGGGTTTGTTACAATACCATGGCTTATCAATACCACGTGTCCAAAAACCATAACTTATTTCACAATCAAAATATTTTATAACAATATGACAAGATTATTAATCATGGGTATTCACCCCCACTTTACTATGGATATTATTAATTTGTAAATGAGTTTTGTTACAATACCATGTCTTATCAATATCACATGCCCAAAAAACATAACTTATTTCACAATCAAAATATTTTATAACAATATGACAAGATTTTTAACCATAGATATTCACCCTAGTTTACTATGGATATTGTTATCTTGTAAACAAGATTTGGTACGATACCATGGGCCAAAAATAATGGCTTATCAATACCACATGCCCTAAAAAACATAACTTATTTCACAATCAAAATATTTTATAACAATATGACAAGATTCTTAACCATGGATATTCACCCCCACTTTGTCATTGATATTATGAACTTGTGAATAGACTTTGTTACAATACCTTGGGCCAATACCATGGCTTATAAATACGACATGCCCAAAAATCATAACTTATTTCACAATCAAAATATTTTATAAATAATTTATTTAAAATTTATTTTATAACATTTTTTAATTAAATCTAAAAGGAAAAAGATTATAATTACTTTTGAGATATATCTAAACCCCTATCCCTCTACTAAACAAATTTCCATTACAATTAAATCAGGTTTTAAATTTAAAATGAAATTTATATATAAAAAAGTGAAATTTATATAATATAAATAATATTATTAAGAACCAACATAGATCCATCTTAGCTAAGGATCCAAGTGATGAGAGAAAGCAAAGCCACTAACAATAAAGAGGAAAGATAGTGCATGATTTGTTAAGTTTTCATTATTGTATTTTCTTTTACATGATTGATCTAGAATATAAGTTTAATATTTTACAACAATTCAATGTTTTTTATTTAGAGACTATTAAACACAATACAATGGAATCAAATTTAAGAGAGAGGGAGGGAGATAACGACAGAGTTGGAGGATGGATAGAGGAACAAAGAGTGATAGGGGGAGAGAGAGAGGGAGGTGGGAGAGAGGGGGAGTGACAAGGGAGAGATGGAGAGAGAGCGAGGGAGAGAGGAGAGGAGGGAGGAGAGGAGAGAGATAGGGAGAGAAAGGGAAGAGAGAAGGAGAGGGAGACAGAGAAGGAGAGAGAGAGGTAGGTAGTGACATAGTTGGAAGGAACAAAGAGAGAGGAGTGATGGGGTGAGAGACAGATGGAGGTGGGAGAGAAAGGGAGAGAGGCGAAGGAAGAGAGAGAGGACTCAAGAGAGAGGAGAGAGAGAGAGGGAGGGAAAAAAAGACATAGAGGGAGAAAGGTGGGGAGAGAGAGGGAGTGACAAAGGAGAGGTGAAGAGAGAGTGAGGAGAGAGGAGAGTGGGAGGGAAGGGAGAGACAAATAGTTATGGAGAGAGTGTTTGTATGTTTAGGGGTGAGATAGAGAGAAGGAATAAAAAAGAGACACATAGATACAAATATAGATAATATATAGTATTATATAACTAGCCTAGATCCATCTTAATCTTAAATCTATCAAGCACTGAGAGGGATCAAAGCTTTCGAGGTGCAAACCTTTCCTCAAGTTTTGCACTCAACAAAGAGGTTTGCACCTTGAAATATTTGATCCCTCGATGCTTGATAGATCCGGGGTCAAGATGGATCTAGACTGGTATTAAGCATTTGAAACTGGGATAAATTGAGTAGATATTTAGTTTAAATTGAGGAAACATTCAATTTGAATTAATTAAAGGATATTACGTTATGTTTAAGGGTTTCAAATATGAACAAATTTATATGAATAAATTTATAAAGATATAAATTTGTGAGTTTATAATGATAAATTTATTAGAAATATTGGACAATTAACTAGTGAAAGTATTTCTAATTTTTTATGTTAATGTTTTTAATAAAGTAAAAATGATATAAAATAAATTGGTATATTAAGAGCTTGATTTTAAAAATATTTTTAAATTTAAGGTTAAAATAAATTTAGTTAAATATAATTCTATGGAGGGAGCTTATTGACGATCTCGGTCAATCACTATGTTATGAAGTATTATATAGAACTATGAAATTTATGGTTCAAATCCCCCGTGGGTCAAACCAACAAAAAAAATAGTTAAATATAATATAATGTTATAAATAAAATAGTTGATAAAAAATCATCAAAACATATTTTTATAGGAGAATGCTTATGGAAGTGATGAGGGATTGTATTTAAATTTGAATGGTTAACTTCATTTTACCCTTTCAATATTGACAGGTTAAAATAAATTATTATTTTCATATGGAAATACAAAATAAGATAAAATTCCATACCAACCTTACTCATTCACGACACTTAATGTATCAAGTTGTGTAGACCTCAAAAGAAGAATGGAAGAATTTTTGTGTGTGTGTGTGTGTAATATTCGTCCCATGATTTCTATTAATAGTAAAAAAAGAGTAGAATTACATTTGATGTTCCTTGAGGACCATGTTGACCTAGTCTGAGGACCAGTAGCTTTTTGACAAAAAACAACCAACAACCATATATCTTAACATCATAACATAGTGGTTGACTTTGAAACTCAAAAAAACCAGAGGTCACTACTAGTCAACACTTAACACACTGAAAATAGGAGTCTGATAAAGAGAAAAGTGACAAAACATATACATAAAACGTAGTTGACTATGAAGCCATGTAAACAAGAGACCATACATTAGAAAATAAACAAAAATAGTTATAGATTTAGTCATCCATTATAATCACTAGGAGATCTAAAGAAGGAGGTGCAATAGCCATGTCGAGTGGAGTAGCATTAATGATCACCTTCCCATTCTGAGGTGCCTTTGAATCAATATTAGAATGTGAAATTATGTAACGTCCCATTTTGTTCAGGAAAACCACTATTTCATCCATATCATAGTGAATGTCACGTAGGAACCTCTTTATATCCTCCTGGTCAACGAACAACTTGTAGTTGTCCACCCTTTTATCTCGCAACACCATGTGGAGGAGATTCGCCATTTGCCTGTGAGTTGAAATTGAGTGGAGAAAGTATAGTCATCTCTTCCTCCATTTACCTAGGTCGGGAACCCAACTGGTATTGCCCCTACAGACAACTTTCCAATCTGAGTGGTACAAGCATTCCCCAAATCCCTTTGCCCCAAGAGTGCAGTTTTCCTTTCAAATTTTGGAAGGCACAACATCGAAAAAAAATTCTATCGATTCCCAAAAAAAAAGTGTGTTTCCGAGAGGAGGATGCCCCTGGTGTGCCACCTCTTCGACTAAGTAGACATTGGCATGGTACTGCATGATAACAAGCCCTGCCAGAAATCGTAACAAGGAGAGACTTGGACAACTTACTGACCTGATGAGACTTGACTACATACCCAACACATACTACTATTACCTTGAGGACCACGTAACAAGTGATGTAGGGGTCAAAGTGAGAAACTGATAATTCAAGACTGATACCATCAAGATACCCACACCAAACTATACCCAAAACAAAATAGAAGTTGTAGTCGATATCGACCAAACCAACGGAGAGGGTGAACTTGTGTAACTTTCAGACTATCACTTGGGGTATGTAATTTGAGTGACAATTAGAACCAAACTGAAAAGGAACCCCTATACTAGACTCTGGCAACCAAGATAGGGAAATTAAAGGCGATTCTAGATGGCTCAACATATTGAAGGTCTAAGGAGGGAAAAAAAACAACCAACTAAAAGGATGAACCAGATGAGGACTTATGAAAGAAGCATACAAAAAAAATTGGTGACCGAAGCTTAAACCCTGAGTACTCCTTGAAAAATAACTTGCCACAGTGCTATAATGGAGAAACAAACAACTGCAGAACCATACACCATTAACCTTTCCTATAGCTTCAATGGAGATGAACAACAAAATACGACATAAATGTGTGACTACCTTAGTCATGTTGCATGCAATTTCTGGGGGGGGAATCCAACAAAGGTTCATGGTAAGAGAAGGTTATCTAAAAGCTCCAAGTGTACTCCTGCTTTGCAAGATCCTCCATCCCAATAACCTATATGATGGAGTCATTAATACTTCATGATTGATAGTAAGATGGTATCCAAGTTGCATCTAATCGCCCAAACTCTCGCAACATCTCCATACCTGCAACAGTGAAGAAGATGGAATGTCGAGACAATTGAAGAAACCCAGATGCACCACCCTCCTTTGATGTGAATTTAATGGCTTCACCCTCACATCCTATGACCAAAATATGTGAATTTACTCCATGCTAGGTGTTGTTTATAATAGACCAAGTGGAGTTCGTGGCTTGCCCTCCAAAGGCCACCTCCAACCTAACCAAACAAACCCTTTGCATGGTAATCATTCTTGGAGGGTAGGGACATTTGCTGAAATCCATCAATTTGGTCAATTCTGACAAGGGGTTTCTAAGATAACACCCCCATCGGGGGAAAAATGGTGGCCTCTGTTCCTATCTTGATCCAACCACTTATGCAATGCATGTAGAGAATTGCGATGTTTCCAATTTAGGCATTCCTCATCCACTGTTAAATCCTTCTCATAGCTGCCCCATTTAGTTAGACAATTTGCTGCATTGTTACCCTCTCGTCTGGTATGAACGGGAATCACGTAGTCAAAAGCTAACAATAGATCTTTTATGTTATTTGCAGCTTCCTGAAGGAGTCAACTACTAATAATTTTATTAGGTGAATGACCTAAGAAAAGTTTGTGCACCATATTGATCACTATTTTAGAATCCCCATGAATCTGTAACAAACGTATCCCTCTTCTTACAACAATTTGAAGGCCATTCTCTAATGCCTAGAATTCTGCCAGATTATTTGTTGTTTCCCCACAAGAAAAATCATAAACTTGAATAGGAATCATATTATCATTGCACAGAATTCCACCAAAACCAACTTATCCCAAGTTACCTCTTGAAGCGCCATCAAAACTCAATACAAAAAAACATTGTATCTGGAAAGTAAGGTAGCTTCTTACACTCGGTCCTATTTTGTGAACAATATGTGAAGAAAAAACCTTGGCAACTTCCAATTGAAGTTTTGTTAAAACACACACTTTCTGTGTTTCCATATTACCATCTCCCAACTCATGTGGGTGTGCTAGAAGGGTTTCTCATATATTGGTACAAATTATTTCTTGCAACACCTGAGAGGGTCTACATCTTCCTTTGAATAACCTTTAATTTCTCTCCTTCCACAGGTTCCATATCGGGAAGCCTAAAATGAGTTATGTTTCCCTTGGTGTCCATGGGTGCTTATACTTTATTTAAAACCATCCAAACATCTAAATTTTGATATCGATTGTAATTTGAAAATCACGATTGAACAAGGCTTGAGAAAACTGCCATATTCGTTGTGAATAGATACATGAAATGAATGGGTGATTTGTTGTCTCTTCCTCTTGTAAACATAGCGCGCACCTGGATGGGCCCTCAAAACCTTTCCTTTGCAAGCAATCCCAAGTGAGCTCTCTACCCCATGTTATCATCCAAAGAAAAATAGACACTTTGGGCCACCTGCAGTTATTTCATATACTCCTCCAAATGTTATTTTGTTCCTTAGTGGGCATGTCAAATAGTAGAGAGTATGCCTCACATACCGTAAAGGTATTTGATTGTTGTTTCCCCCAATGCAATATGTGATTTTTAGAAGAGCTTCATATCCTTATTCGTTGCAGATAACTGTGCATATTGTCCCAAGGTAAGGAATTACGTGTGTTTTCCCATTCAGTTCTAATTTTCCATTGCCTCCAACCGTGAAGTGGTTCCCTATTGCTCCAATAACCTTCCACTTTAAGACATTGTTGGGACTGTGTCCACAATTGAAGCTCTTTAAAAAAAAAAACTCTTGCTTAAGGGAGGATTTTTTGCCATGAGTCCTCTTAGAAGTAGGCCATTTTGCAATCTCTTATCTCCCAGAAAGCATATTTTTTCACCAAGTCCTTCATCTCATAAGCTCAATTCCAAAATTTTGAGCCTTTTATAGATCCTTGAATTTGTATTCTATCTTTTGGTCGGACAAGCACATAGTATTTTCTCTCCCAAATCTTCTTCCAAAATTGGTTAACTCCTTGTACCCATAGCCACCACAATTTCATTACATAAGACTTGCTCATAAGAGAGGGATCCTGAAGGCCCAAAATACAAGACAATTTCGGTCTAATTAGCTTTTCCCAACTCACCAAGGCCCACTTATTTACTATATCCAGGCCTTTCCAAAGAAATTTAGTCCAAAGAGGTCTTAGGGAATGACATATTCTAGTTGGGATTGGCATTAACGATAGTTGATAATTCAACAACGCTTGGAGAACTGCTTTTACCATGACAAGTCTACTGGGAAAATTTAGTGACTTCTCTAGCAACACCACCCATGTGGACATTCTATGGTAATTCAAGACTACCGGTACTCCCAAATGTTTTGATGGTAATATTCCTTGAGTATATAATTCCACCTAGCATAACCTTTGTTGCACCGATTCTGGGCAATTAAAAATAAACATTTTCATTTTATCATTATTAATTTCCGTCTCTGAGGCCGACATGAAGATTTGGAGGAGCTTCTTCAACCTTACAACCTCTCTTCTTTTGGGGAGGCCAAACAAGATTACATCATCTACAAAATGAAGATGAGTAACTGGGAAGTCCCTCCCATACCATCAAAGACCATAAATATAACCTTCCTCTCCTGCTTTATGAAACAACCCCTCGAGCCCTTCCATAACTAATATGAAAAGAAAATGAGATAGATGATCACCCTACCGAATACATCTAGAAGGATAATGGTCTATGATGGAGATCCATTTACCACGATAGAGTAAAAAACTATAGATATTAATGAACCCACCCACCGCAACCATTGTTCTGAGAAACCAAAAGCTTGTAAAACTTGTAATAAAAAATAGCCAACAAATTTTATCATATGCTTTGGATAAATCCAATTTTATGGGCATACCTGGATGCTTAGATTGTTTCAATGAGTGGATTATCTCTTTCACTACTATGATAGCATCCATGATTTTTCGTCCTTCAACAAAACCTATTTGGGTTAGGGATATCATGGTTGATAGTAATGGCTTCAATCTATTCACTATCACTATGGAAATAATATTATAGATTACATTACGAAGTGCTATGGGTCGAAATTCTTCTGAACTCCTTGCTTTGCTTGATTTTTGTGCCAATGATATGAATGTGGTATTTCGTGCTGATAATATGCTTCGAGCTTGTCTTGATTCCTCCACCACCTCGTTGATATCTTTCCCTATAAACTCCAACATGCTTGATATAATTCCATGGTAAACCGATCCATACCAGGTGCTTTGTTTTGTGGCATATTCTTAACTATTGCTTCCACTTCCAACAAGGAGACCGGTCTCATTAATGCTTTATTTTATTCCTGATTGATATTTCTTGGAATATTATGAATAATGGAGTTGAAATATTCCAAATACCTTGACCCAATCTCTATCCAGAAGTCAATGAAATAATGTGTTAGCACCTAAATCTGCCTTAGGCTGAAGGAAGGCAAAATTCAGGGTAACCACAAACCATGCTCAGTCTAGTAGCTAGCCCTACCAGAACAGGAGAGGGCTCTCTCCGTGTCACGCTCAGTGAATAAATAAACGATATGGTCTGAGGTGACTTACATTGAATATTGATTTTAGGCTAGGTAAATAAATATGGAAACAAGAAGCAATTTTTTATAAATGATTGAGTTTCTGGGATGTATGGGACCAACGAACAATATGAGCAGAGAATTTAACACAAAGGCACATATTATTTCGTGAGGCAAGACAGACGGAAAGTCTAGCAATTAAATTTGAAGTAATGAGGAACGGAAAGATTGTTTACGAGGGTGAAAAGGGCATAAACACGTGAAATCCTTTTCAATAGAATAAGAACACATAACGTGAAACTTTCCCACAAGCAGAGCAATAAACATGAATTCTACCTTATCTTAGAAAATTTCACTGGAAATGAATATGAATGAACTGTGAAACATAACGAAATACATATGAAACAGAAAGAGAATACATTTGCTACACTCACACCACATGAATCTCATGAACCAAAGCCGCTGCCTTTCATTAATTCTCTGTCAAAATATACAATGAAGAACTGAGTTTCTCTCCCATAGTCTCCCAGAAATTACAACCAACCCTTT
>APFE031584494.1:121974-154010 GCA_000404065.3 Pinus taeda
TCTACACTCACACCACATGAATCTCATGAACCAGAGCCGCTGCCTTTCATTAATTCTCTGTCAAAATATACAATGAAGAACTGAGTTTCTCTCCCACAGTCTCCCAGAAATCACAACCAACCATTTGCAAATGGTTTTACATGCAATAAATAGACTTTCCTATTGGGAAATGGAACGACCCAAAGCTGGGAGTTTTTCAAATCATTACAAAATGGAAATGGAAAGCCAACCATTAGTGACAGGTGTAGCGTTACAAAATTGACAAATTGCTTGGGTGACTGCTCGCCTTCCTTTGCCACTTGGATAGGAGCCCACCTTTAGTGAAAATACTTTTTAAACATTGCCTTAGTTTCCGAGAAAAATATAGTGTAAATGAGGGGTCCACTTGGAGAAAGTGGCGAATCGAAATGTCGCGGAGCAGAAGTGATTTTGGCCTTTGGGTCCTTGTGCGTCGTGCCCAAATCTATATGTGCCACGCCACTTTGGAGGTGATTTTGAGGTACTTTCTAGAGTCCAAATTGTGCCCAAGTGTGCTTGTTAGAAAGCCTTTCTTGTCTACTTTCCAACCTAAGTGGAATTTCTGAATTTTCCCCTCCAAAACTTCAATCTCCCAAGACTGCTTCCTGTGTGTCAAAATAGGGGTAGAGAGATAATTTTTTGAGTGTTTTTGACCTCTTGGGGACTCAAAACTTGCCCAAACTTCTTGGCCATGCACCAACAATCATGATTTTTCATGCTGGAACCAAAAATGCAAACAATTCTTGATTTGGAGCTCCCAATCCTAAGCGTCACGCTAGTGGCGCGACGCACAGGGAGAAAAACCTTGTTTTGTGCCCAAAAATTTGTCAAGTGACCAAAATTGTCCCAAATTTTTTGAAATTTGGGTTGGAGGTTCTCTATGAGGTGTTATGCTAGGCCACAGAGGCTTCAGCCAAGGTTCGAAGCCAATCTTGTTCTTTTTTCCTCTTTTGTCTCCTTTTCGCTCTCCCCAATTTCGCCTTCAAACTCCTAATCCGAGCCTTTGAACTCATGTTCCGTGCCCTGTAGTGATAAATCATCTGCCTCAATATGGTTTTGTCCTTGTCGACCTTCTCTAGCAGTCTCTCAAGGTGGATGTTTATCTGCTCAAGCCAAGACTCTCGGTCAATATTAATCTCTTGCTCTAATGGAGTGAGCTCAATCCTCCTATGTTGGGCAGCTTGGTGATTTTCGCGGATGTTTTGCAGCTCCATGATCTCATGCTGGTCTTCGAGCTATTTGTTCCTCTACTCCAAATACCTGATAATCCCCTTGGCCCTCTCCAAATTGAGAGACAAGGCTTGGATCTCTGTTTGCTGCTCCTAGATAGTCCTCCTAAGTTTGGCACTCTCGACATCTATATCATCATCATGAATGAGGATGAAGTCGGCCTCTCGTTCACCTGATGGCCCCTCATCATGCATGGGCCTCTTGCCCTTGTCCTGTACCTATGTTGCCGATGTCGGAATCGAGGCCCCTTCCACCCTGGGTGGAGATAACACTCGCTTTGCTGCTGCAAACAAATGTCTACTGCCTCTCTGATAGGTGATGAATACCGGCATAGTAGTGGTCTCATGGCGCTCATACTGATGAGAAGGACCACCCATCTCATGTTCAACCTCTGATAATACTTGTGAAGTGCTGAAGAGGTCACGGGAAATGAATTCATCCCAAGTAATGCCCTGCAATCCCAACTGATGAACCACCAAAATCTTAATAAGAGAAAAGTGATAAACACTGTTAAGTTGCTGCTGAGGGGTTTTGTGCTGCATGAAGGTGTTCATCCTCTCTATGTTCCTGTAAATGAATATAGGATGTTCATCATCCATACCCTGGTAAAGTGCATGAGAAACCTGATGTGATAGGCATATAGACGAGAGAACCTCCCCTCACAACTAAAATATTTCATGATCAACTTCATGAGTGGAGCATATTCATCTTTCAAACATCGGAATGGAAAGACTCTTTGGAGTTGCCTCAAGAAACTGGCCTTAATGTAAGGCTCATAATGCTGCTGATCAACCTTATGTTTCTTGTGCCATGGTTCTCCAACATTCGGTATGCCAGTTGCTAATGAGACAGTTTCAGGTGTCAATGTGAAGGTGACACCGGCCAAGATAGCATGGTCTCCATGCAAGTGAAGCACAAAAAGACGGGCCAACTCATGATGAACTCGAACACTGGCCACCTTTTGACAAAACTCCAAACATGACAAATGCTGGAAACATGACATAGCAAGAGGGCAGGCTTGCAATTCTGTAAGTGTGGTTGGTTCATCCCTAATATGTTTGCCACTTTTATGATGTCTCTGGGGAGCCAGTTCTTCCGAGGATGAATCACTTTGGGTTTCCATTTCATACTCTGATGAATGCTCAGATGCCATGACTGCTATATGTGGACTGTGATTGGATTGCCCTTTGATGATGGTAGTGAAACTATGTGTTGTTAAGATCTCTGCCACCAAGGGGAACAATATAAAAGGGAGTGTTAGGAAGAGGAATAATATGATGGGATTAGGGGTTATGGGAGGAAATTTTGTTTAGGGACATGTAGGAGGTTTTGGGGATTTTATAAGGTAGGGTTTTGGGGTTTTATGTTTGACAAATGAGTGGAGGGGATAGGGAATAGGGTTTAGTAATGTTTTAGGGTAGGGTAAAAATAGGGAGAAATGGGATAGGGGGGAAGGGAACAATGGAAAGAAGGGGAAAAATGAAAGGGAGGAGGAGCCTTGGCATCAACAAAACAATGGTTTTTGATGATTTCAAGTGGTAGGGTTTAGGCATTTTTATTGCAACTATAAATGGCCATAAACCACCATCACATTCACAAAAATATATGAACAATCCGAGATGTCGACCCTACCTGTCAATTGGAAGGGATTCAAAGTCGATTTGATGCAATTTGGAACAAATTCGGGCCTTTGTGGGTGTGTACCACGCAGCAAACCCAGTGCGCCGCGCCCGTGTAGTTTCACCACTGTGGGGTCACGCCCTATGTGCCGCGCTCTCTCTGTGCATCATGCTCCTCTACCTGTGCGTCGCGTCCTTGAAAACTCCTCCAAACTCACTCAAAATGCGCGCAAGTTTCTCCCAATCACTTTGCACTGTTTCTCTATAACCTTGGTATGCAAAATGACTATGTTTCTTGTAGAAATTCTTTATAAAGACATTTGGAGTCATGGGTTTGATTTTTGTTTCTTCAAAACCCACTTTGCTAATGTTTTATTTTGACACTTTTCCCTGATTTAATGCAACTCTGTATTTCACTTTTCCCTTTGAATTTTTAGCTAAAATGATGAAATTTTTGGCACTTTTTTGCAGGGGTTGTTGACATGGCATTTGGCCACGGAAACCATGACTGCGCCTAAAGAGATCAATCGGAAACTTTTTTGAAAATTATCACAAATGACACACTGTTTGACTTTTCTTCAAAACAGAGTTTTGAAGAACAGTCGTAATCTGTCAACATGACGATGAAAATCTTTAAATCATAACTTTGTAAGGACCTCCCTCTGGCCTGTGTGGCTTTATTGGACATGGTTGAAGACCAAATTGACTAATCCCTAGACCTAATGACTGAAAATGACTCTTGTCCATTAAAAGATCAAACATTGATTGTCATGGACTTTAGTGAACATTGACAAAAGACCTAAGCCAGTAGGTGCCAGACATGAGTGGAAATGAATGACAAGACCTTTTCCATCGGATTATGGCATGCCCCTAGCAGAATTCAGCTGAGTGAATGGATCGAGACTCCTAAAAATGAAATGCAGAAAGAGTTTTGATCTCTGACAGAGGGCTGACAAGACCGACTCTAACATTGGCTCCAATGGGGGGATGGTAGCTCCTTGGAGGTGCCAAGAAACTAAAATGACCAAAAAACTAACTCAAATTTGACATCGAAGTGACTTGACGACTAACTTGAAAAACTATAACCAAACTGAAATAAAATGGTATTTACAATGACAGTGGAAGCAGCGTCAATAACTCAGAAATGGTACCGTTTGAGCAGCTGACCATTGATCGGCCCTCCTAGACAATATTCCCTGTTCATTTCCTTCAGAAGAAAGGCATTCTGACTCCGATATGATGCAATCTTGAAGGTACCTTTCCAGAGATTCTTGAACTTACCGTGCTTACCTTTTTCCTCATTCCTTGCATCCCACTTCAGCACCACAACATCCAACTGAAATTTGTCTGCCTTTGCTTTTCTATCATAAATTTTCTTAATCTTCTCTTGCAACTTGGATGTGTTCTAGAAGACTTCTTCTCTGGTCTGTTGTAAGT
Organism: Pinus taeda; assembly: GCA_000404065.3. Lineage (NCBI taxonomy): Eukaryota > Viridiplantae > Streptophyta > Pinopsida > Pinales > Pinaceae > Pinus > Pinus taeda. Next base: position 126,279 of record APFE031584494.1, read on the forward strand.
GGACCATTTGATTCAACCTTCTTTGCATAGGATCGTCTTCACTACCGGCCTCCTGAAGAAGTTTGACTACCGGGGCTACGAGAGAGGTAGGAAACACTGTATCAACTCCATAAACAAGCTCAAAAGCTGACGTACCAATGGATTTCTTCTGACTGACCCGATCTGCCCAATGTGCATTGACAAACCTTTTATGCCAACTCTTCTTGTTTATTTCCAACAACCTCTTGATGATGTTGACCAATGATTTATTAGAAGACTCCGCCAATCCATTGCCTTGCGGATGATAGGCAGTAGAGTGTCCCAAAATGATGTGATATTTATGACAAAACTCTACCATCCTTTTTGATTTGAAAGCTACTGCGTTATCAGTGATTAACTTATTCAGGCAACCAAAGCGAGACAAGATGTTATTTTCAAGGAATGAAATAGTTACCACATCTGTAGCTTGTCTGGTGGGAATTGCTTTGATCCATTTCGTGAAATAGTCTGTCGCTGTGAGGATCCATCTATGCTAACCAGAAGAAGCGGGATGAATTTCACCAATGAAATCCAACCCCCATTGCTGAAAAGGGGCACTCACCTCAATGGGCTTAAGTGGCAAAGGCTGTAACTTCTGCCTTCCTTCGAAAATCTGACACTTATGACAGCTCTTGACCATCTTATATACATCAGCAAACAATGTCGGCCAATAGTATCCCACTCTCAGGACTTTATTTGCTGTTGATTTCCAAAAAAGGTGACCACCACAGTCTCCTTCGTGGAAATCCTCCATAACCTTCTTTGCTTCTTTTTCCACCAAACAATTTAACAGAACGCCACCGGGGTATTTCCAATAAAGTGCAGAATTTAGAATGCAAAACTTGGCAGCCTTCAATTTGAGAGTTCTATCTTTGTTTCTAGTCATGCCGGGCAGTGGTGACAAATTTTTAAGCACATATATGATATCTGAATACCACGGAGAAAGAGCAAACACTTCAGATACCTGAATTGACGATCCTTCCTCATTCTCATCGGACATAGCAGTGATCATATTTATGTCTAAGGCGTGCAAGTTTGATTCAGCCATTAACTTTTCCAATCCCTATCCTTTAACAAGATTTGTGGGCTTTATTTCCACATCATATTCCAGCAAAGCTGCAATCCACTTGCCTCGTCTTCCTTCTGGATCGGTCTGCACTAAAACATCTTTGACAACAGTATTAGGAACATAAGCCAAAATATGAGAATGCAAAAAATATACCCGAAAATCTTTCAATGCTTTCACAAGTGCAAGGGCTTGCTTCTCAATGATGTTGTATTTTAAGGCTGCATCTCTTATAGCTCTGCTGAAGAAAGCAATTGGTCTTTCGTGATCATCTCTTTTCTGCAATAACACAGCTGCCATAGTATGCTTCGAAGCGAATGAAAACAATATGAAATCCTGAGTGTAGTCTGGGCTTACTAGAACTGGAGCTGAAGAAAGAGCCAATTTGACTAAATTGAAAGATTTTACAGCCTCCTCTGTCCATTTCACTTGGCTGTCCTTCTTAAGCATATTTTTAATCTCTCTTATGTGTTCAACAAGATTAGGTACAAAGCGGCGTAGAAAATTCATTTTATCATTGAAAGATTGAATCTCTTTCTTATTCCGGGGCAGATCGATTTGCTAAATTGCTTGTACATGTGATGGGTCAATACGAATGCCGTCCTTTGAGATAATGTGCCCGAGTAGTTTTCCTTCCTCCATGGCAAACAAGCTCTTTTTCGTATTCAGTGACAGGCCATATTTTCTGCACTTTTGAAAGACAATTTTTAGATGGTACATGTGTTCTTCATTAGATTTGGAAAACACAGTCAGATCATCAAGGTACACAACCAAAAAGACATCCTTCTCATTCGCGAAAGCCAAGTCCATTGCACGCTGAAATGTGGCACCCGTGTTCTTCAAACCGAAAAGCATTTTAGTGTAATGAAAAGTTCCCCACAGAGTGGTGAATGATGTCTTGTCTCGGTCATCTTCATGGACAGAAACTTGGTTATATCTAGAATAACCATCAAGTAGTGACATACGAGATTCTCCCACTACTCGCTAAAGTATATGGTCCGTTTTGGGCAATGGATAGTTGTCTTTCAACGAAACTTTATTGAGATTTCTAAAATCAATGCACAAGCGAATCTCACCTGTCTTCTTTTGTACGGGCACCAAATTAGAGATTCAATCCGAAAATCTGATGGGAACAATGATCCATGATTTTTACAACCTATTTATCTCCTTTTCAATTGATGGAAACAACTTTGGATTTAGCCTTCTCAACTTTTGTTTGAAAGGTTTCTGATTGGGCTTAATGGGTATAGTGTGCTGAATTATATTGGTATCATATGTCTTTAAGTCAGAACAGTCACAAGAAAACACATTTGCAAATGAAGACAACAAACTGATATATTTGGCTTTGATCTTTTGTGGCAATGCTTTAGACAGTTTTACCATTTTAGAATTAGCAGTTGTTCCGACATTAACCTCTTCTACACCCTTCTCTGTTGGTTGCAATGTTGTTTTGCGGGCTACATCGTCTTGATCAAAGAGTTCTTCTAAAAGTATCAAGCCTTTAGGAATAACATTATTCTTTAGCTACAACACGTCCATTTCATTGATCTGCACATCATCTTTACCATTGTCTTTACCATCATCATTTTCCACATCAATTGAGGTTTCTTTGAACTTACCTTTGTTTTGCAGAAAATCATCAATATCCTGATCATCTTGGAAAACTTGCCAATATCTCTGATTGTTCGGGACTGTCGGACGATGCTTGACATGGATTTCGAATTTATTGCTGGAGTTCATTGGGATCTTCAAACTACTTGCTGCCTTAGCAAGAGCATCATCAATGCTATTTTATATACGAGGCACACATGTCAAGGTATATTCTAGAAATAATTTTAGGATGTCTAGAACTGCATTTGGTAAGCCCACATTCGAGGATGCTTTGCTTGATATTCACCTCTGACCTGCTTAATCACCAATTCAGAGTCGCCATATACTGAAATCCTCTTAGCATTCAGCTTTCTTAGAATTTTTAGGCCGGCAATTAGAGCTTCATACTCAGCTTCATTATTTGAACAATCAAAAGCTAACTTGTAAGAGCATACCTGCACATTACTAGGCACTTTGTTCGGGGCGGAGAAAGGACTGCGTACCCAAATCCCAATTCTAGCACCATCATTTCCCACTGCTCCATCGAAATCCATGGTCCAAAAACCTTCTTCCTCCTCTTGCAAGTGTTGAAAATCTATTTGCTATGCTTTGTCTGCTTGCTGTCCATTACTTTCAGCTGATCGCTCAACGGTGTTCTACTGTTCGTGTCCCTCTCTCTTTAAAACTCCTCTGAAATTTTTTGTTATTTCTGGAATATCATCTGCTTCTACTAACTGACTATCGATATCATTGAAACTATCAGAATACAAAACAAAAGACTCTAAATATGTATGTACATAATTAATCGGATGATTTATTGGTTTCTCCTTGCTTGTAATCATGTATTTCATTTTTTGTTCCTGATACAATTTCCTCATTTGGCCAAACACCAGAATCGTTGCATAGGAGAAATCTAGTTGCAGTGTCCCTTTCAATTTTGCTAACCAAGACCTGGAAAGAAGCATGCCAAACATGGGAGGAATATTTGCTACAACAATATCCATCAAAACTTTCTTCATTGGGAGTTGATCCAGACTCACAACCAAGTCTTTGATGAGCCCGATACATCTTACTCTATTGGAATCAAATGAATAGAGATCATGGTATTGCCGGGTGATGTCCAGACCCAGCTTATCCATGATAGCCTTGGGCATGAGATTGTGAGAAGCTCCAGAATCGAACATGGCATTATGTAACACAAAATCATGCAATCTTAAACTGATATAAAAAGGTGGCACATCACTATCAGGAGAATCACGATTCGATGATGGCCCAAAAATAATTTCGAGTTGATCATCTTCGACATTCAACATGTCAGACATTGGGTCAAAATTCAAAATTTTGGACACTTGACTTCTATAACTGTTGTTCCTCATTATTTCAGTCCAGGGAACGAATACCTTCAATTTAGAAATTTCATTCTCTAAATTAAAAGCAGGAATCTTTTCTACCTCTTTGACTGGGATTTCTTTCCTTTCCTTTGCTTTCGATGCAATTCGCTGATTTGATTGTTTTGCTGATGGTGATTTGCTACTATCCGGACCAACCACCTCCTTTCCTTTCCTTTGTGTAACTGATGAATCATTCTTTGATGTCTCACCGTCCTTCCTCTTTTGAATTGGTTTAATCGGCACGTCTATGTTTCTAAGTGAATATCGCTGCTGGGCAGACAGAGCATTCATATAGCCTCTTTGGTACTCATCAGATTCTTCCTCCAAAACGGTGTCATTTGCTAGAATGAAATCTGCATAATTGTGTACGACCGGACTTTCTGCATACTCCTCATCCTCGGTAATATAAATAGGCAAATCATCAGGAGTAAAGAAGTGGTTTTCTTCACCTATTATATTCCCATCCTCATCTGACTCCGGTCCATGCACAAAATTTTGCTGCAAAGGTGGCTGTACTGGCTGTTGTGCTATCTACTCTTGGGCTCGCTGATCTCTCTGCCTTATTCTATATTGTGGCTGTTGTTGGCCACGGAAGTTAGGATTTCTAACTTGTGGCTCAGGTTTGTCAAGTTTCACCCTTTCAAGCATCTGCTCTACCTTCCAGAGTAATTGATCTACCGAGGAAGATTCTTCTTTTACGATGACCTTCTTCTCTGCTTTAGCTCTAGCCCTCTTGGTCAGCATATTTGCTTCAACACTGACCACAATCTTCTGCATGTCTTCCATTGTGGCCGGTTCTCTCTCTCTTAATTGATAAGACATGTCAGCATCAAAACCATCCGGAAACTCCACCATGGCTAGCTCCACAGGTGGCCTTAGATGATCGGGAATTTCATTATAAACAGAATTGAATCTAATGCAGTAATCTTGGACTGACTCACCCGCGTTTCGTTTGATTTGCTCATATTCAGCCAGAATTTGGAGAGGATTATTTTTCACTTCCCAGCGGCCTAAAAATTGTCTTTGTAGGTCGACCAAGGTAGTGATATGTGCAATAGGAAAACCTCTGAACCATTTCCTCACTTCACCTGCAAATGTCTGTACAAAGAGTCTCATTGCCACATTCTCCGCATCGATCTCATGAAGTTCATAGAAATTTGCCATTCTGTCCACATGTTGCTGAGTGGTAATGCTGTTAGGAGTGCCATAAAAAAACAGAATTTTTCTTTGATAATTTGTGGGCATATCATCTAAAACTTAAGGCAAAACAGGAGGTGCAAAACGAGCAGCCATCACTCTTGGTGGGTTTGGCCTTGGAGGTGTTGGAGGAGTGTGCGCAGTTTGTAGGGGGCTAGAAATTGGAGTTTGAAGCTGTGCCACAATGTAATTATCAATTGACCGGTTAGCCCTCTTAGTCTCCAAGTCTACAAGAAACTGTGGATTGGGGACAGTAGAGTCAACCGCCCTTTCGGATTTGGTCTCGAACAATGATATTTCAAACTGCTCATCAAAATCTAGTTCTTCAAGATACTCAAAAATGTCAGGACATGAATGGGATTTGAACATGGGAGATATAGGGCTCTCTTGACGATGAATTCCTGGAATCAAATTGGGATTTTCGTAGATGTGTGGAGGATCTGGATCTGGCTTAGCTCTGGTATATCTTCTAGAAGCCAACGTGCTATTAAGAAAAATCAAAGGACACAACCAACTCACTCAGCCTATCAAATCCTAAACTTATCAACCAGAAGCTTAGAATTATCAAGAAGTAAGGGGATTAATTCCAGTCCCCAGTGGAGTTGCCACTATTTTAGCACCTAAATCTGCCTTAGGCTGAAGGAAGGCAAAATTCAGGGTAACCACAAACCACGCTCAGTCTGGTAGCTAACCCTACCAGAACAGGAGAGGGCTCTTTCCATGTCACGCTCAGTGAATAAATAAATGATATGGTCTGAGGTGACTTACAGTGAATATTGATTTTAGGTAAATAAATATGGAAACAAGAAGCAATTTTTGATAAATGACTAAGTTTATGGGATGTATGGGACTAAAGAACAATATGAACAGAGAATTTAACACAAAGGCATAGATTATTTCGTGAGGCAAGACAGGCGGAAAGTCTAGCAATTAAATTTGAAGTAATGCGGAACGGAAAGATTGTTTAGGAGGTTGAAAAGGGCATAAACACATGAAATCCTTTTCAACAGAAGAAGAACACATAACGTGAAGCTTTCCCACAGGCAGAGCAATAAACATGAATTCTACCTTATCTTACTTAGAAAATTTCACTAGAAATGAATATGAATGAACTATGAAACATAACGAAATACATATGAAACATAAAGAGAACACATTTTCTACACTCACACCACATGAATCTCATGAACCAGAGCTGCTGCTTTCAATAATTCTCTGTCAAAATATACAATGAAGAATTGAGTTTCTCTCCCACAGTCTCCCAGAAATCAAAACCAGCCCTTTGCAAATGGTTTTACATGCAATAAATAGACTTTCCCATTGGGAAATGGAATGGCCCAAAGCTGGGGAGTTTTTCAAATCATTACAAAATGGAAATGGAAAGCCAACCATTAGTGACAAGTGCAGCGTTACAAAAATGACAAATTGCTTGGGTGACTGCTCGCCTTCCTTTGCCACTTGGATAGGAGCCCACCTTTAGTGAAAATACTTTTTAAACATTGCCTTAGTTGTTGAGAAAAATATAGTGTAAATGAGCGGGCCCACTTGGAGAAAGTCGCGAATCGAAATGTCGTGGAGTGGAAGTGATTTTGGCCTTTGAGTCCCTGTGTGCCGCGACCAAATCTATATGCGCCGTGCCACTTTGGAGGAAATTTTGAGGTACTTTCTCGAGTCCAAATTGTACCCAAGTGTGCTTGTTAGAAATCCTTTCCTGTCTACTTTCCAAACTAAGTGGAATTTCTGAATTTGGTGCTCATTTTCCCCTCCAAAACTTCAATCTCCCAAGACTGCTTCATGTGTGTCAAAATAGGGGTAGAGAGGTCATTTTTTGAGTGCTTTTGACCTCCTAGGGACTCAAAACTTGCCCAAACTTCTTGGCCATGCACCAATAGTCATGATTTTTTATGTTGAATCCAAAAATGCAAACCATTCTTGATTTGGAGCTCCCAATCCTAAGCGCCGCGCCACTGGGAGAAAAACCTTGTTTTGTGCCCAAAAATTTGTCAAGTGACCAAAATTGTCCCAAATTTTTTGAACTTTGGGCTGGAGGTTCTCTGTGAGGCGTTATGCTGGGCCACAGAGGCTTCAGCCAATATTCAAAGCTGATCTTGTTCTCTTTGCCTCTTTTTTCTCTTTGTCACTCTCCCCAATTTCGCCTTCAAACTCCTAATCCGAGCCTTTGAACTCATGTTTTGTGCCCTGTAGTGATAAACCATCCACATCAATATGGTTTTTTCCTTGTCGGCCTTCTCTAGAAGTCTCTCAAGGTGGATGTTTATCCGCTCGAGCCAAGACTCTCGGTCATTGTTAATCTCTTACTCTAATGGAGTGAGCTCAATCCTCCTATGTTGGGCAGCTTGGTGATTTTCGCGGATGTTTTGCAGCTCCATGATCTCATGCTGGTCTTCAAGCTGTTTGTTTCTCTGCTCCAAATACCTGATAATCCCCTTGGCCCTCTCCAAATTGAGAGACAAGGCTTGGATCTCCGTTTGCTGCTCCTAGATAGTCCTCCTAAGTTCGGCACTCTCCACATCTGTATCATAATCATGAATGAGGATGAATTCGCCTCTTGTTCACCTGATGGCCCCTCATCATGCATGGGCCTCTTTCCCTTGTCCTGTACCTGTGTTGCTGATGTCAGAAGCGAGGCCCCTTCCACCCCGGGTGGAGATAACACTCGCTTTGTTGCTGCAAACAAATGTCTACTGCCTCTCTGATAGGTGATGAATACCGGCATAGTAGTGGTCTTATGGCGCTCATACTGATGAGAAGGACCACCCATCTCATGTTCAACCTCTGATAATACCTGTGAAGTGCTGAAGAGGTCACGGGAGATGAAGTCATCCAAAGTAATGCCCTGCAATCCCAACTATTGAACCACCAAAATCTTAATAAGAGCAAAGTGATAAACATGGTTAAGTTGCTACTGAGGGGTTTTGTGCTGCATGAAGGTGTTCATCCTCTCTATGTTCCTGCAAATGAAATATGGGATGTTCATCATCAGTACCCTGGTAAAGTGCATGAGCAACCTGATGTGATAGGCATATAGATGAGAGAACCTCCCCTCATAGCTGAAATATTTCATGATCAACTTCATGAGTGGAGCATATTCATCTTTCAAATATCAGTATGGAAAGACTCTTTGGAGCTGCCTCAAGAAACTGACCTTAATGTAAGGCTCATAATGCTGTCGATCAACCTTTTGTTTCTTGTGCCATGGTTCTCCAACGTTCGGTATGCCGGTTGCTAATGAGACAATTTCAGGTGTCAATGTGAAGGTGACATTGGCCAAGATAACATGGTCTCCATGCAAATGAAGCATAAAAGATAGGCCAACTCATGATGAAATCGAACACTAGCCACCTTTTGACAAAAATCCAAACATGACAAATGCTGGAAACATAACATAGCAAGAGGGTAGACCTAAAATTCTGTAAGTGTGGTTGGTTCATCCCTAACATGTTTGCCACTTTTATGATGTCTCTCGGGGAGCCTGTTCTTCCGAGGATGAATCACTTTGGGTTTCCATTTCATACTCTGATGAATGCTAGAATGCCATGACTGTTGTATGTGGACTATGCTTGGACTGCCCTTTGATGATGGTAGTGAAAACTATGTGTTGTTATGATCTCTGCCACAAGGGGAACAATACAAAAGGGAGTGTTAGGAAGGGGAATAATATGATGGGATTAAAGGGTATGGGGGGGAATTTTGTTTAGGGACATGTAGGAGGGTTTGGGGATTTTATAAGGTAGGGTTTTGGGGTTTTATGTTTGACAAATGAGTGGAGGGGATAGGGAATAGGGTTTAGTAATGTTTTAGGGTAGGGTAAAAATAGGGAGAAATGGGATAAGGGGGGAAGGGAACAATGGAAAGAAGGGGAAAAATGATAGGGAGGAGGAGCCTTGGCATCAACACAACAATGGTTTTTGATGATTTCAAGTGGTAGGGTTTAGGCGTTTTTATTGCAACTATAAATGGCCATAAACCACCATCACATTCACAAAAATATATGAACAATCCGAGATGTCTACCCTACCTGTCAATTGGAAGGGATTCAAAGTCGATTTAATACAATTTGGAACAAATTCGGGCCTTTGTGGGTGTGCGCCACGCAGCAAACCCAATGCGCCACGATTTGTGTGTGCTCCACACCCGTGTAGTTTCACCACTGTGGGGTCGCGCCCTGTGTGCCGCGCTCTCTATGTGGGTTGCGCTCCTCTGCCTGTGCGCTGCGCCCTTGAAAACTCCTCCAAAGTCACTCAAAACGCGCGCAAGTTTCTCCCAATCACTTTGCACTGTTTCTCTATAACCTTGGTATGCAAAATGACTATGTTTCTTGTAGAAATTATTTATAAAGACATTTGGAGTCATGGGTTTGATTTTTGTTTCTTCAAAACCCACTTTGCTAATGTTTTGTTTTGACACTTTTCCCTGATTTAATGTAACTTTGTATTTCACTTTTACCTTTGAATTTTTAGCTAAAATGATGAAATTTTTGGCACTTTTTTGCAGGGGTTGTTGACATGGCATTTGGCCATGGAAACCATGACTGCACCTGAAGAGATCAACCGGAAACTTTTTTGAAAATTATCACAAATGACACATTGTTTGACTTTTCTTCAAAATAGAATTTTGAAGAACAGTCGTAATCTGTCAACATGACAATGAAAATATTTAAATCATAACTTTGTAAGGACCTCCCTCTGGCTTGCATGGCTTTATTGGACATGTTTGAAGACCAAATTGACTAATCCCTAGACCTAATGACTGAAAATGACTCTTGTCCATTAAAGGATCAAACATTGACTGTCATGGACTTTAGTGAACATTGACAAAAGACCTAAGCCAACAGGTTCCAGACATGAGGGGAAATGAATGACAAGACCTTTTCCATTGGATTATGGCATGCCCCTAGCGGAATGCAACTGAGTGAATGGAGCGAGACTCCTAAAAATGAAATGCAGAAAGAGTTTTGATCTCTGACAGAGGACTGACAAGATCAACTCTAACATAATGGACTAGTGCATGTTCTATTCCATATTGAGAAATTTGTCTCCCACCATCCTTGTCTATAATGGATAAGATTATTTTGTGGAGACGATGTTGAATCACCGCAGTATGAAAAAATATAGTATTTTGATCCCCTTCCTTCAACCAATGAACCTTGGATTTTTGGTTCCATAGAATTTTCTCCTGCTCTTCCTCTCTTCCAATTTATCAAGGATGACAACCTCCTTCATTGCCAACTGATTTGTTCTATCATCCCATATAATTCTTTGTTGGATAATGGACATATTATCTTCCAGATATTTCTTGTCTTTGAAAATATTCCCAAAAACTTCCTTATTCTAGTGTTTGATCCTGACTTTTAGTTGTTTCAATTTTAGCTAGAATACTCTCATCTTAGTTGGACCTTCAATATGTATACCTTCCCACCACTCCTTTAACCTGTTAAAAAATCCTTCCACTTGAAATCATAAGTTTTCAAAACAAAAAGATCAGTTTAAGGGAGGTTCTTTCAAGTCAATTTCCAATCTAACTGGTCAGTGGTATGAACCCATACATAGTAGTATATATGATTCAATAAACATATATCTTTGAACGATCCCTTCTAATAATAGAAAGAGATATAATCAATAATCTATTTGATTCCTCACCCCCGTGATTGTTCCAAGTGAAGCAATTATTTATTGTAGGGATATCTACCAAACAGAGGGCCATTATCAATTCATCAAACTCCTTTGAGATAAGGTCCAACAGACTGTTACCACCTTTTTTCTCCTAAATTGATCTTATGATATTGAAATTGCCACCCATAATCCATAGAGGTTTTCCTACCAAAACTTTATAGTTTGTAGTTGTTTCAAAAAAGAACATTTAGCCACAGGTATTGAGGGACCATAAATAGTTGTTTGTCAATTCAATTTTCTTAAATTGTTACATAAATTATTAACCGGAGTTGGTAAACTTGTGAAGTGAAAGTGCACTATATGTGCTAGATGTCATTTTTATTAAGTCAGATTATTAATGTACATGATTGAGTTATTGAAAATTACTTCTAAGGATGTTTTTCATTCCTATCTTATTCTTCAAAGAAAATGGATTTAACACATTAAATATTCCTAAAAAATTCTCACTCCTTTCTAATGAAATAAAAAATTCTCTTCACACTTGCAAAATGAAACTTAAAGCAAATTCACACTATCGCATTAAGAAAACTTAACTGATTTATTGCAACACAAATTTAATCTCTAAAAGCAGAATTATTCATCTAACATTCTAGCAATCATTTGCATAAAACCAAAATGAAATTAACTTCTATTCAAATATGAAAACCACACACTTACTCATTATCAATCACTCATGCTTTGAAATGAAAACCATAAATAAATCACTCATGCTTTGAAATGAAAACCATAAAGAAATCACTCATGCTTTGAAATGAAATATTGTAAAATGAAACTACAAAGAAATTACTCAAGCTCTGAAATGAAACACTATGAAATTATAAAGAAATCTATGAAAAACGACTACACTACCACTGGCATCATTATAAATCAACTTGAAAAAGAATGATTAGTGAAATATTACTATCGTTATCTAATTGAAATCAAGACTGCAGAATGATTCTAAAACATATGAGCAACTAGCAAAATGATAAAGAAAAGATACGAAAAATGCAAAACCTTTACTATTTGCAAGGGCCCTCCACAAACAGGTGTTCACAGAACTTTAATCGAACAGTCAACTGCACATCAAAGCTTCATTCTTCATTAACAAATAAAACCGAGTTTGAAACAATATTGTTACATATATAAAAATTAACCTCTCTATGTTTTAATGGAGTGTTTATATAAGGGTCACAATGTAACTTCATGGAGATTAATATGGCTAAATATAAGAATTGAATGGATACCTAATTTCCATGAATTTGATGAAGCACAATCCATTCCAACCTCTGTCTTCTTGATTGGGCGTTTATTGACACATGGGTGCATTATTTGCTCACGCAACCTGCAAAATAGGGATTCAAAGAACCTGAAATATCTCCCAAATTGTAATGAATTCAAGAAAACTGCTTATTGAGAACTTAATTAGGCCCGTTTTGAACAAAACCCATGTTTTTTTGTGAGATTCACTTTCATTTGCTCAAAAAAGGTGTTTGAGGTTGACTGGACAAAATTGATGCGTTTTTCCTTTGATTTGATGCTGGAGGTCCACATGTGTGAGATGGGTGGTATTTGACCAATAGAAATCCATAGTGGAACCTTTAGAAATAATGTCCATGTGCCAAATTTACTTCTACAGCCATGCTACTACCTCAACCATGGAGGTGGCTACGAAAAATTGACAAAACTACAGAAACTTGAACTTGCTAAACTATCATTAGTTAAAACCATGCAAAATTTTCTTAATATACTAAAAATAAAGGAAAACGATGTTAATTAACCACTTAGACATATAGTGACACATCATGAAGAATTATGGTGAAAATGGTGGCAAATGAGTGAAATGGTGCAATGGATGGTTGGAAGTAATGACTTGATGAATGAGAAATACAAGTAAAAATGATGACAAATCATTGACCTAACATCTTCCCCACACTAAGATCTTTGCATGTCCTCATGCAAATAACAAAGCTTGATCAACATATTTCTTGCAGAATGTATCTTTGGGAATGAATTAACTTTCTTACACCATTTCTTAGCAAACTTGAATAGTTGTCTAGTATGCTTTGTCACTTAAATTTGTTGTGCATTCTACCACTGACCGAGGCATTGACTGACCTATTAGAGTGACAAGATTGCTTCTTAGTTGCTTTAAATGGTAGATAACATTTCTCAACCTTTCTGTTACATTCTCCATCTTCTAGTTTTGCTAGGCCACTACTCAAAGTTCATCAACCTATGATTTCACTTCAAAATTTGGAGACTGCTAGAAAATGTCAAATTGTGCAACTTAACACATTTTAACTTGTTCAATGAAGAAACTACAAAAATAATAGAATTATGGCCATATAATTTAGAAGTCTGGTTCTTGTGACATTGTTTCTCATGTAACATGTGTATGCATACATGACAATATTATTGATATGAATGGATGGATGGAGCAGCATTAGGAAGTCAAGAAAAAGGATCAAAACCAAGTCAACAAGGTGAAAAAAAACAAATGAATTCTTCACCCTTGTAGCCTGCTCATCATTTGAAAAATGGGATATCATGAGATATAATAGGTTTTAATGGGTTATGATAGATTCTAAAAGGCCATACAACATAAGCGAGATATATTTTCAATGTCCATATATTCTATGTTTTGTAGTTTACTTCAAAGAAACAAATAAAATGTTACCTTTTTTTTTCTTTTGACAATATCTTTACAAAACTGGTCTTTGATGTAAGTGGCCTTGATGTTGTTGATCATCATGTTCCTGAAGCTTTTTTATACTTGATATATGATGCTAGACTTACTATTCAATTGTATAAATGTGTCTCTTTCCAAAAACCTCAAACCATTCCAATACTTCATTCTCAAAGGTAAATGCAATATGTAGTACAACTAAATTATAATACCCATGAAATGATCTAGTAGTCCTCATTAATGAAGAACATCATTCAACTACCCATTCAACTTCTAATTATGCCATACCTCCAGTCTTCAAAGTAATCAAAGCTTGGTCCTCAAGACTTGTTGCTTGATTACCTTCAATTGCTAGAAAGAGCATCTTGATGTCGACATCTCTTCTAACTTTTGATGTGACAACTTACCTTAATGCCTCATGAACATAAATTTGTATTCACTTGAATAATTTCCAAGCCTCTTCCATGCAACTTACAAAACCATAAGCATAGGTTGTATTATGATTTCATATTCTTGATTTTACTTTCCTTATTGATTCCATAATCAACTTTTAGCAAGAAAAACTTGCCAAGTTGCTTCTTGAAATTGTCTTCATTTCCCAACTTTTGAATTCATCTATTGCAACCTTGTATGTTGAGTTTATATTGCTATCATAAATAATTATCTTTTGAACAGAGGAAAATTTAATCAAAATGAGTAAAAGTGAAAGGGATGGTTGATGGTATGAGTGGTTTGCAAAATGAAAGATATGGTGGCTAGTAATGGTTGATGGAAAAGTGGTTATTTATCATATTTTCCTAAATCTTTAATAAACTAAAAAGTCTTATGCAAGTTTTTACCTCAAGTTTACCTTTTGAAGAACATGAAATTCTGAAGTAGGAGCTATAAATGTTGGAATAAAACCATTCTACCGACAAATATATTCTTGAATCTTGAGCTTTTGAAAATTATGAAAATGTTTTTTTATGCCATCCAATGTTGCACAAAAAGATATGCCACGAACTCATTTTAAAGCCAAATTGAGTTCTTCAAAAGGGAAATGGTGTATTTTTACCTTTTTTACTGCCTCATGCATTCAAAATCCTATTTTGATGAAGAAAATACATTTTTGTGTAAAAATACCGAAATATAGCCTAATTTGTCCACAATGGTGAAAAATGAAAATCCACCTTAAAAACCCGCTGAAAAGTCCAGGAAAATTGCACCTTTTTTTTTTTTTTTTTTTTAATTTTCCCATGTCTTACTCAATTTACCATATTTTAAGAAATTCCAGAAGCTCGGAATTTTTTATTTATGCTGCAATATCTTGCAATATTTGTGTCAAAACTACCTCTGGAACAAGTTGCTACAACTAAAACAGGTTGTTACAACAATAACTACAAAAACTGCAACTTTCCGTAGTTGTTGCAGAAAATGTCAATTTTTGTAGAAAGTTGTTTTCTCCGAGTTTGAATTGTTGATTTGGATTGTGTATTACATGCTGAAGTAGAAACCATGAAACATAATGCATATTGACTGAAAGACACCGAATTTTATTTTTTTTCTCGAAAATGAAATGAATGAAAAATGTTGTAATGGTGCCATCATTTTGTTGTTGAATGACAAAAAGATGAACATGCTGCTACAAGAAAACAATAAAATATGTTGTTGTGATTTGTTGTTGATTCCATAAAACCATATAGTCTTCATCCAAAACCAAAAATCATGGTACAATTTTTACCATGTGAATGAATGTGCGGATGTCGAGCATGGAAAGAAATCATTGGATTATTGATCACTAATGAAAATTATTAACCAATGCGAGACAACTGACTGATAATGTAAATGAGTGTCAAGGTACTTGAGTGCATCTTGACAGGGACAAATGAATGTGTTGAAGTCGAGTCACCTACAAAATATGACAATCAAGAGACATTGTTGTATTCCCATTGTTGTCAATGAGGAGGCTTGCCAGTGATGTATGCAAGTTCCAAGGCAGTCCAAATAATCTCTGATCTTGATCCCAGATAAGGTGTTGAGGTCGATGGAACAAGATCTGTTGGAAGGTGGGCCTTAAGTAATCCCACATTAGCCAACTCTAGCATAGAACCAAAGATGATTTCATGAACCATAATAAAATATTGAAACCATCATAAAATTGCAGAACTTATTGTGAATTTTGCTTGCCAATTGCCTAGTTTTCAAGAAAAGCTCATGTCCAATTGCGTTAGCAAGATGGTTTTCACGATATATTTTTTTTTTTATATGTCCTACTCTGCTTGAAAAATAAATCTCATTCAAGTATATGAATACTTCCAATGGAAGCATGTGTGTAAAAAGATGATAGATAAACTCATATGTAGGTTTGAAATATACTCTTTGATATGTACCATTATATGAGAGACCAATTGTCTTGCTTGAGATGGTGTCAGAAGATACTGAAGAATGGAGTATTGGGATCCAATGACTGGCTTGAACCAACATTCAATGTAATCTTGTCTTTCTTGGCTTCCTACTATCATACCATGCAAGTATTTAGATATGTGATCTCCATTCATAGAATCTGGTGATGGGCATGCATGAAAATTTTCAATCTCAGGTTCCAACAACTACTCTTTATTGATAGGAATCCATGATTCTTGGACCTTATATGAATCTTCTTCTTCTGGTTTTTATTCTTCAATGGAAGTTGGAGAATCATTTTGCAATACCTCAACATTTTAAGTTGATTGAGGTGTTTTATTATGGGGGATCCGAAATGGTTGTGCAGGTAGTGGAGTGGGAATGGATATTTGGGGTGCTTGCGTGGGTGGTAATGGGAAAGTTTGGATTGAGTTCGATTAATGGTGAAATCGATGTTGTGGTGGAGGTGAATGGTATGTATAACATTGATATTGGTATTGAGATAGTGAGGGAAAGATCAAGGATATAGTTGATTTCCTCTATAAGGCCCTTGCGAACCTTTTTGCCAAGATTGATTTTCAGGTTGGGATTGAGATGGCCAAGGTTACCAAGGCAAGGGTGTTTTCCAATTACTTTGAGATTGTTGTGCATATCCCTGAAATTGTGAAATAAGATCTTGCATCATATTAGGTTGATGAGGTTGCGTCTTCTTAGAGTTACATAACAAGATTGTTCCAATGTTTGATTTTCTCCCTGGTAAACTGCCTTTAACCTTGGCAATGATGGACAATCTTTAGTAGGATGTGATCCTACACAGATTTCACAAATTTTAATGTTATCAAGTGGACATTCATGCAAAGCATGTTTCTTTCTGCGTTTAGGACAAAATATAAATGAAGCAACATTATCAAATTTTTACTTGTTTTGCATTCTTAGCATATCAACTTGTTCATTTAAATTACCAAAAATGTCTAGCAAATTGTTAAGTTCAGTTTTACTTTCCAATATTGATGTCGACTTACTTTGTCCATAACTGGATCTTGAGGGGATATTCCACACTTTATTTTTCCTCTTGATATGTTCTTTCACAGTTCACAAATCTCTTGAAATGATAATTGAGATACATCTCCTTTTCCCCCCAGGTTAAGAAGATCAATCCATTCATCATTTATAGCATTTAGTAGGAGAGTTTTTAATGTGTCTGATCCTAAATTATGCAATTTCGATCTTTTGACATTATAAGTAAATATCTCCACTACATCTTCTAATCTTTCATCCTGTTTTTCATTCATCTTAATGACTTCATTTCTAAGGTCATGGTGTATGCAATAATCTTTATATTTTTCCAAAAATAATATTTTCATGTCATCCCATGTCCTTATAGAATTTGTTCCTAAATTCATGAACCATCTAAGAGCTCTATCCTTTAATGTTGCCAGAAACAAATTCAAATTTTAAATGTTTAATGAGTAGCTATAAGATCTACAAATTATTTCAAATTCAAAAAGAAAGGTTTTTAGGTCTTCTGATCTCGTACCTTTGAAGTTAGGAAGTACATAATGTTCTTCATATGAGCATTGGCATTAGTTTCTTGAATGAGAAATCCAAAAGGATCTTTCTCATTTTCATCATCTCCATCCATTTCTTCAACCCATTTTTTTAAACCTCTTCTTCTACCAACAAAAATAAGAATTCATGATGTGGATGTGTGGCTCTTACTGCACCACGTGATATAGTGGGGGTGGTAGGTGATTGAAGTTTTTTTTAATGAAAAGAAAAGGAATCCTATATACACTTCCCTGGCAACGACGCCAAAATGTTTGTCAATTTAATTGTCTTAAATTGTTACATAAATTATCGACTGGAGTTGGTAAACTTGTGAAGTGCAAGTGCACTATATGTGCTAGAAGTCCTTTTTATTAAGTCAGATTAGTATTGTACATGATTGAGTTATTGAAAATTACTTCTAAGGATGTTTTTCATTCCTATCTTACTCTTCATAGAAAATGGATTTAACACATTAAATATTCCTATAATTTCCTCACTCCTTTCTAATGAACTAAAAAATACTCTTCACACTTGCAAAATGAAACTTAAATCAAACTCACACTATCTCATTAAGAAAACTTAACTGATTTATTGCAACACAAATTTAATCTTTAAGAGCAGAATTATTCATCTAACATTCTAGAAATCCTTTGCATAAAAACCAAAATGAAATTGACTTCTATTCAAAGATGAAAACCACACATTTACTCATTATCAATCACTCATGCTTTGAAATGAAAACTGTAAAGAAATCACTCATGCTTTGAAATGAAATATTGTAAAATGAAAATATAAAGAAATCACTCAAGCTCCGAAATGAAACACTCTAAAATTATAAAGAAATCTATGAAAAATTGTTACACTACCATTATCATCATTATAAATCAACTTGAAAAAGAAATGATTAGCGAAATCTTGCTTTCGCTATCTAATTGAAATCAAGACTGCAAAATGATTCTAAAACATATGAGAAACTAGCAAAATGATAAAGAAAAGATACGAAAAATGCAAAACCTTCACCGGTTGTAGGGGCCCTCCACAAATAGGAGGTCACAGAACTTTAATCAAATAGTTAGCTACACATCAAAGCTTCATTCGTCATTAACAGATAAAACAAAGTTTGAAACAATATTGTTGCATATATAAAAATTAACCTCTCTCTCTGTTTCAATGGAGTATTTATATAAGGGTTACAATGTAACTTCATAGAGATTCATATGGATAAAGATCAGAACTGAATGGAAATCTTATTGCCACGAATTTGATGAAGCACAGTCCATTCCAACCTCCGTTTGCCTGACTGGTCATTTATTGACACATGGGTGCACTGTTTTCTGACACAACCTCCAAAATAGGGCTCTAGAGAACCTGAAATATCTCCTAAATGGTAAGGAATGCGGGAAAAATGCCCGATTAGATCTTAATTGGGCCCATTCTTAACAAAACCCATGTTATTTTTGAAAGATTCTCTTTCATTTGCTCATAAAACACGTTTGAAGTTGATTGGTCAAAATTGCTATGTTTTTCCCTTGATTTGATGCTGGAGGTCGACACGTGTGAGCTGGGTCGTATTTGACCAATAGAAATCCATATTGTAGCCTTTATAACTTACAATGTCCATGTAATAGATTTCCTTCTAGAGTGGTGCTACTACCTCAAGCATGGAGGTGGTTACAAAAAACTAACAAAGCTGCATAAACTTGAACTTGCTAAACTATCATTAGTTAAAACCATGCAAATTCTTCTTAATATACTAAAAATAAAGGAAAACAACGTTAATTAACCACTTAGCCTTATAGTGACACATCATGAAGAATTATGGTGAAAATGGTGGCAAATTAGTGACATGGTGCAATGGATGGTTGGAAGTAATAGATTAATGAATGGCAAAGACAGCTAAAAATGATGACAAATCAGTGACCCAACAACTGTTGAGAGAAAAAAAATAATCTATTCCCACATATCGAAATTTACCGTTAGAATATTATGTGATGAAACCCATTCCTAGAAAAGTATCAAGTGGGAATTCCACCATATTGATATCCCACCTGCCTACCCTATGGCATTATTGGATGTATATTAACATCCCTTCGAGCAAAAAATAGTGACAATACCGATTTTTTATTCTGCCAATTTTGTTTCTTGTAAGATTACTATCTCTGGGTGTTCCTTTTTAATTTGGTCTATAAGATAACATTGCTAACCTCTAGTGTTGAGGCCCCTTATATTCCAGGAGAGATTTTTCATTTATGCAGGGATGTTAATTTGTAAATCCTTTTATGGGCTGTCTAAGGCCTGCTTTGAAGAACTCTGGTTTATCCCCATGTTTTGGTTAGCTTCACGCCTTGGTTTTGTTACCTTCTCCTTTGTCTCCTTATTCTATTCTTTCAACATAATTTCTTTGCCTTTATCTTTGAATGCTTGAAAATATTGTGATATGGAATCTCCTGGTGAAGTCCTATTTTTATATTTCCATTGAAGATAAGTTTTAGAATACCTATCTTTCTCCACTATAAGAAGAGCTTCGTAGTCTTTTACAACCCACTCATTAACCATTGATACTAATGTCTATTCTTCGTCTGACTAATAAAGTTTGAGCTAGAAAAGGAACCACTTCCTGAAAACTCGGGAGCACCAATAGATCAAAATTACATTTTGGGGTTTCATCTTCCTCTAGTTTACGTTTCAAGGCTATCTTTTCTGGAGATTTCTTAGCTAGAATGATCTCCATATGGGTATCCTCAAGATCTTGAATATCCTCTTCCATGGCTTCTAGAATAGAAAATGAATTATTATCCTTGGAGTCCTTTGTGTTAATTTGAGATTGTTGCCTCTGATTGTGTCTCCTATTAGAAACTCATGTAAACCCATCATGAGACGTTGGACCACTTAAATTCAGATCTTTCTTTTTCATAGTACATTCTCAAAAGAGATGGCCATGTTCATGGGAGAGACTACATCTAAAAGGAACATGCTCATAATCCAAAGGTTGTTTCCAGATTTCTCCCTAATAGTCCAATTATATAGAGCCAGGCAACAGTTGTGAGATATTCATGTAAGCATATAAATGAGTGTACGATGTGTTCCTCCCTCTTTTGGTAAGCTCAGACACTTTGACAAGGCGACCCAACACTTGGCCTATACCCTCAAATATTTTTGGTATCCAAAATTCCACTGGTAAGGAATAAAGTCATACCCAAATGGGTGCTTCTATGAATTCCTCTTTGTCTGGGTTGAAACAAGCTTCCCAATGCTTGATGTAGAGACTTGCATTATTCATAAAGTAAGGCCCACCTTCAAAAAATGTGTTATTTATCTTCCAAATTAGAAAAAA
Organism: Pinus taeda; assembly: GCA_000404065.3. NCBI lineage: Eukaryota > Viridiplantae > Streptophyta > Pinopsida > Pinales > Pinaceae > Pinus > Pinus taeda. The sequence continues at coordinate 147,166 of APFE031584494.1, forward strand.
TGACTATAAAGAAACCTTTGGGTCCTAGGCAGGTCAACTTCTCCCTTTGGTTTCCAGTTGTCTTGTAGCTAGCATTCAATGTCTCTTTCTATTGGCCATATATGAATCATACAGAGGGAATTATATAGGACCATTTACTTAGTCTAAGAATCATGTAGAGGGAATTCAATCAAACCATACACACACACACACATAAACATATAACAATTTTACATGGAGGGAATTTAATATGATCATTTACTCTTTGTCTCTTGGATTTCATTCCTCGGATATAATGAAAATCTTCTTCTATGTTCATTCAAACAAGGTAATTAGTCGAGTTGTTCAAAAAATTACACCACTATTTTATCATTGAAATGCCCTTTATAGGCATAATGATTGGCACACATGTGCATTATGATGTAGGCTATCTATAAAAGAAGCTATAAATAAAATTATTTTCTGTAAAAAAAATGAATGTTTAAATCAAATATTACTTATTCAACATCATATTTTTAATAATAAGGAATCAAAACTACATTGAATATGAATAAGTTACTTATTCACATCAAATTTTTAATAATAAAGAATCAAACTAACATTGAATATGAATAGGCTCTAATCTCTAGTGTCTATTGTTTTGTCTTCACGTTAAGTAGATATACATAAATCATATAGGTAATATTCTTATATCGAAGTAGGTTAAGCAAGTAGTAAATACAAACAAGTCTAGTAGGAAATAAATACATGTAATTGGAGTATGCGGTAGGAAGAACTTCAAGTGAAGCGATGAAAGATTGGTAGGTACCATTTGTAAATCCAAAAAATAATATGATGGAGAGCTGCCTCCAATTGGAATTGTTTCTCCTTTATGAGTAACAAAAGGATCATGACCAAAGTTTTTTATTTTAAGTGCCTACTATTAAGATGTAATTTCAAAAAAATAGGTGATACATGCATGCATAAGCTCCAAAATAACAATTATTATACAAAAAATGATAATATTTTCTTTACTATTTTATCATAATAATATTTATTTTACTATTTTACTATAATAATCATCAAAATTTTCAAAATTTACTGTAAGTTTTATAATTATTAGAATTTTTTAATTAAATATTAAGTAACAGAGAGAGTGTATGTGTGTGTGTGTATATATATATATAACTTATTGATTCTTTAAAGAGTATGATTTGAATATATATATTTTCTAACTTTGTGTTGGGATAATTTCAAAAAAATTAACCTTGAATTTGTTTTAAAACATGTGTGGTTTTATAAAGAAGTTATAAGTAAATCAAGGAATTTCAATTAATATGTTTTCAAAAAACCTAGTAATAATATAGAATGAGTAAATGTTGTTTGTGAGTTTAATTTAGAGATTTTAACTAAGAGATAATTTTTATATTAATTTAGTGTTTTTAAATTTTGAAGCACATGAAAGTATGTAATGCATTAAGTTAGATTGGTTGTCACTTCTAATTCATAATTATGAACTAAATTAAGGGCATGAAACAAAACTTTTAATCTAATCACATTAACTTGGAATGAAAAATACATGGAATTGACTTATGAACACTTTGGACTAGGCATATACTCTAAGTTTTCAAACCAATCAAAATTCTCTATGCAATCATGTTCAAAATATGAAGTTTTCACTCAAACACTTGGAAATGAAAATGTCAAATGGGTTTTCAATCCAAAGGTTTGATTAAAGTACTAGGGCCTTTCTTTCCTCTAGAGGAAACCAGACACTCTAGTAGTCTTTTATTCAGTCCAATTGATTTTGACCTAGTACTAGTTAAGAGGTTGAGAATGCACTACGACCTTGCCCATTCGTGAGAGTGAAAATGGGTGGTCACTCATAGAATTCTACTCGTCCCTTTTAGCTAGCATGTTCTTAAGTCCTCAATCTATCCTGTGAAAAGAAATAGATGAAAAACACAGAACTATGGTGTTTGATAAATTCAAGGCTAAATGAAAAAGTTCTCAAGAAGTTGAGGTCTTATTTAACTAGAAAGATGGTAAATGAAACTCTTGGTGCCTTGGTCATTTTTCCACTCAAATTGGTCCTTTAAACTTCAACTAATCTATGATAAATAAGACATGTAAAAATCTTTAACAAAAGATATATTGTATCGATAGAATATTGAATGAGTATGGTTGGTATGTAATATAGTAATATGTGGGTTATAATGGCTAGTTAACTCACACTAGGAATCGACCGATATAACCACACTAAAACAACGTTGAAAACATTATAAAGTTGATAATACAACTATGGAATAATCAGTAAATAATACTTATGAACATAGGTTTTAAAACTAGCTTTAAAGCATATCTACAAAATGACCAAGAAACTAATTCATGAACAACTTTAAATATGAATGTACAAGATGCAATTAGAGCATATAAAAATGAAAAATATCATAATAAACAACATGAGAAAGAAAATATATACCAAGTTAATGCACAACAATGAAAGAGTGTACTAGATCGAGTGGTGGGGGCCCTTCCACTGCTTAATTTAAAATCAGAGATTGACACTTCACAAGCACTCCATAAATTGATCAAACAATTAAGAACATATATGTAATCTAAGTCCAAGATCTCAAGTCAAAATATAACTTCTAAAAAATAATAACATGTCTTGGCAAGCTAAGTTTGTTTGCCTCTATAAGCAAAAAATCAACATCATACCCAAAAATCTTGTTTGAAATTAATTACAACCTATTCTAGGGATGAGATCTGATCCAATCGAACTTGTGAGACACCCAAATCATGGACTTAATCTCTAAAAGTTAGATATGGGAAAATTTAGCAATTCATGTTGTGTTTTTTCTTCAAGAGTGCCCACATTGACCATGTGTTGACTAGGGTCTTAGAGTTGTTTTGGGATAGGCGAGTAAGAAACTCACCATCTTGAGATACCTATGATTAATACCCATGTTATAGATTTTACCTAGACCTCCTGCAAATATAACAATGAAGAATAATTTATGAAATCTACTAAAATGTGCAACTTTATTTTACAATGCAATTAATTAGATGAAATTTAAAAAATTAAAAATTCAATAAAAATACCTTGGGAAAGTGTTAATATTGACAAATATGGGAAAATATTGGCATAAATGACTAAAAGAGGTATATTTAGAGCTAAAGAAGTAAAAAACCATAGGAAAATCCTTGATAAAAAATAGGACTAACATCCCCCTATAGTGAAGGTGAAGCATGTCCTCATACTTATTCCAAAAGCTATCATTAGTTGCATCATATTGTTTTTGTTGCCTATAATAGAAGGCCTACATTTTCGTTAGAAGATTGTGATGGTTGTTCCTCTATCTTGGGTTTCTTCATGAATAGTTTTACACTCAAATTCTTGTTTCCAACCTTAAGTGCCTTTTTCTTTTCATACTAGTTATATGCTTGTGTAGAGATCGTATTGTTTTCTTCTTGCAACATCTTGTTTTATGCTTGAATGATTTGATTTTGTTTCATCAATAAGAGGTTGTATTTGGTTAGAAAATCATTTTGTGACTTCAAGGATATCTCTAATACTTGCATTTCCTATACAATCTCCTTCGAATTCTTAATTATATTCTTCTTTTCAAGGGCTTTCTCTTGAGGAGATATAACCTTCCTTGGTGAGGGCACATAAGGTATTTCAACTTCATTTGAAGATTGATTTATTATAATTGCTCTTATGTCCTCCTCTGTAGTTGTGTATTTATCTTCTTCATCAACAAAGGTATATTCTTCACACAACTTTTCTTTCCATGTATACCTTTTTTATTATTTTCTTTTTCAGTTTCAAAGGACTCTATATTGGTCATAAATAAGTTTTTGGTCCCCGTCAATGTTATAATTGTCTTCTATTTCAACCAAAGGAGGACTTTGGAATCTATGTTTCTTTTCCTTTTGAGGAGGTATAGTTGTCTCTTCTTCTTTGCTCACTTGTTTAGTCATAGATCTGGTAATTTAGGTATTGATTCCTTTTCTAGTTGTTCTTGTTCATATAGTTTTTCTAGCTCTTCATTTTGATACTTAGCTTCAATTTGTTGTTTACATCTTCTTCCTCTATAAACTCCTTTTCTTCCACTATGGAAAATGATTTCTTTCAAGAAAAATTTCACAAGTTTCTTGTGTCTAGGCAAGTTCCCACTCTATAATCATCTTGCTCAAGCCATGATGAAATATATGATTGTAAATGTTTGGATATTTTTATGCTATCTTGGACATTTTAGAGCTTGACTCTTAAGTACATAGTATGGAAAATTAAAGGTACTTTCTCCTCTAAAATGATGCAATATCCTAATGTAATAAAGGTTGGTAATACTAAATTTACCTTCACATTTCATACACCTTTGTATTATCAAAGTAACTTCATCTCATGGATGCGTTAACTAGTTGTTAGTCATACCTTTCTTCTTGTTTAGATTTGTCCTTAACATTTTGATAAAATAGGTCCAAGTTTTCCCTTTAAATGTGTCTTAAGCCATTTTTCTCCTCCCTCTAGTTTTCCTATAGTTTGGTTTAGTACATATTGATACAAGTGAATGGTAAGATGTTACACTTTCTGGTAGATCAAGTGAAATGCCCAAGTTTAAATCTTGTTTTCTAAACTATTCTGTGAAGCTTTGTACATTTTGACCCTTTCCTTGTCTCAAATATTTCCATTCCATTAAAGCCTTTTGTCAATAACCCAAAGGATAAAACTGATATTTTAATGCAGAAACAAAATTTTACCAAGAAGAAAGGAGATTACCCAAGTTTTTGCTGCCTTTCTGCAAATTTCTCTCCCACAAGAAGAGAGTGGTGCCACCCATCCAAAGGGATGTTAATTGGATCTTGGCCTCATCTTCCTCGATATTTTGAATCCAACAATAAACCTCGATCTGTCTAATCCAATTGTTTAGTTTCTCTCCATTACATTCTCCATTATATGTGGGAAAATCAAACTTTACGTCTAGCTTAAAAAATGGCTTCTTAGATGTATTCTTATGATGCCTATTAGAGTGATGAGAAGAAGAAGAAGAACTATCACTAGAGGATGGAGAGGGCGATTCAGTAGACTCCTCTCTTCCACCTTCATGATTTATCGAGGCATGGTCATCCGATTCTTTCTTCTTAGGCTTGATTGTTTTCTCATATTATGCAAACAACTTATCAACTTTCTCTACCTTGGCGAAGAAAATATTGCGATAATTTTGCTCTTCCTCAATTCGAGCTTCCTCATCTACCATGTTTTGTCTACATGGTGCATGCCCTGCTTTAGAATCAAAGGATTTGAGCTTTTCTTCTCCTCTTTGGAGCTTGTTCTTGGTTAGAATTCACTCATGCAACTCACATCAAGAAGACTTGCTATGATACCAAACTTGATCCAGATCTTTTAACTTCAAGGATGCATACATAATTGCATATAAAAGAACATGTTAAATAAAATAAATTAAACACATGAAAAAGAAGCAGAAATCATAAAGAAACCATGAGATAAAAGGCATGAAACAATTTGATTACGAAGTTCATGCAGTGTGGGCTACGTGTCCAGGCCCTGCTCAAAGTGGGGAGGCCTCTTTCATTAAATGGCAACGAAAATGAACTACAATCAAATTTACATAAATGACCCTTATACCTTCAATTTATGTCATGGACAAAAAAATGCAAATATTATATGTAGAAACAGACATCACCATTGGATTTGTGGCGCGAAATCGTGTCAAACAACTATAAACTTGACCATATTCTGAGCAAGTGACCTCTGGAGCTCCAAGGAATTTTTAGATTCCCTACAAGAATATTCTCATAAGATTCCTTTAGAATCTTTCTTAGTTTTCGTACCCACCTAGGTGCTCTAGATTCCACCTGCACACATGTCCCATTGCTTCTCGGTTTTGCCACACCTCTCCCTGGTCGAATTGAATGCTCGATTTATATATTAACAAGTGGGTGGGGGTACCAATGTTGATTCGTTGGCTCGTTGGTGGTGGAGGCATATAGGTCGGGGGTGGAACGGTTTCAAAAACTTCCACACTTGATATGGCATCTATTTTTTTTTAATCAACATCATATATATTTATATAGTTCGACAAGTTGAATATTAGAGTTGCCCGTTGGCGGGCCGACCCATGTGGGCCAGGTGGGTTCAACCCCTGCCTACTCCTCCATATGTGTGTTGTTACATAGTTGGGTGGGTTCGGGTCTCTGGTTGTTTGACCCATATATAACATATGTTTAACTATAATATTTTCTAGGTCATTTGACCATTCGGGGGTAGTGGCAGCCACCCCAATTTTATTATTTTATTTTTATTTTTAAGATAAATATAAACAAAATTTCGGTGGTGGTTTTTAAGGGTCATTGGGAAAATTGAAGAGGCAACAAATTCACCCATTCCAAGCATAGGATTTTGTGCACCATCCCTTTGCCAAATTGTTGCCTCGTTAGTCACTGCCACTTGGCCTAGTTTGACCAGAACTTTGACGGCTATATCTTGAGCATACAAACTCAAATTTGAGTTTCGTTCACATCGTTGGAATTAGGGCGATGAGAATTACGATTTGGTCCTGGTTTCACTTCCATCTAATGATTTTTTTTTTTGATTTTTTTCAAGGCCACTTCTATTTCTAGAGCCACCCGGATCAATAGAGCCATAACTTCTAGTTGATAAGTCCAAAGTGGGTATAGGTGTAGTCATTGGAAGTCCAATTCATAGTGGAGTAATTTTGATTGCTATAGATTGGATGTTATGAAACCAGCTCACAAAAAGATAGAAAAGATAGATCAACACCTTATAATTCAACCTCTTCGAGGGGGCAACCTCCTTTACATTACACAAATGAACAATTCTTCGATGATACAAATGAAAA